>JAJEKV010000018.1:10004491-10201224 GCA_021234155.1 Isoetes taiwanensis
AGGTCCCAATAAAGTCGGAGTGGGATATGATAGGTCCCAATAAAGTCGGAGTGGATATCCCACTATGATGGCTCACATGATCTAACCTCTAGGGTGGCCTCCTAGAGGGTGTAACCTCGAGGGTGTATAGTATAGTGTCTTAGAGGTCTTAGAGGGTTGTTGTGAATGATACATGTGTTGACAATTGAATTTACAGGACAATGATGGTGAATACATCCGAGACGAGACATGGAGGCGCTTACAGGTATGTATAAAGGTATGTATAATCTGCATACAAAATGGTACCATGCATAAAATCCCAAACAACAACTAAAAAGAAAAAAGAAAGTAAAAAGAAAGTGAGTGAGTGAGGTAGTAGTGAGATGGGGGCGCTTCCCCCTCGAGAGTGAGGTCGATGAGTGAGGTGGGGGCGCCTTCCCCTCGGCGATGAGTGAGGTGAGGTGGGGGCGCCCCCTCGAATCCAAGGGATGAGTGAGGTGGGGGCGCTTCCCCCATCGCCGTTGAGGGACTTTGCAGCATTAGACTAAGTCCTTAGAGAGGTCCTTAAAAAAGTGTCCTTAAGAAAATGAACTCCAGAACTCCAACTCCAAACAAAAAAACAAACTCCAGAACTCCAACTCCAGACTAACTATACTATACAACTCAAACTCCTTAAGAAAATGAACTCCAGAACTCCAACTCCAAAAAAAAAACAAACTCCAGAACTCCAACTCCAGACTAACTATACTATACAACTCAAAACGTCAAAAAGAAAAACAAACAAACCACAAACTCAAAACTCCATTTCTCAAAACTCCATTTCTCTTTGTGGCTTGTTACTACATAAACTCAAACTCCACAAACTCAAACTCAAATTCTCTCTTTTGAAAAGAAAAACAAACAAACCACAAACTCAAAACTCCATTTCTCAAAACTCCATTTCTCTTTGTGGCTTGTTACTACATAAACTCAAACTCCACAAACTCAAACTCAAATTCTCTCTTTTGTGACTTGTTACTACACAAACACAAACTCCACAAACTAAAACTCCAATTCTCTCTGTGGGTTGTTACTACATAAACTCAAACTTCCAAACTCTAAACTCCACAAACTAAAACTCCAATTCTCTTTGTGGCTTGTTACTACATAAACTCAAACTCCACAAACTCAAACTCCACAAACTCAAACTCAAATTCTCTCTTTTGTGACTTGTTACTACACAAACACAAACTCCACAAACTAAAACTCCAATTCTCTCTGTGGGTTGTTACTACATAAACTCAAACTTCCAAACTCTAAACTCCACAAACTAAAACTCCAATTCTCTTTGTGGCTTGTTACTACATAAATTCAAACTTCCAATTCAACTCTAACTTTGTGTTTACAATATATTCAAAATCTGAATAAGCAAGTCATGTCTATTACAATAAAAAACTTAAACTCCAATTCTCTTTGTTGTTTGTGGCTTGTTAGTACATAAATGCAAACTGCCAATTCAACTCCAAGTTTGTGTTTACAATGTATTCAACTCCAAGTTTGTGTTTACAATGTATTCAAAATCTGAATAAGCAAGTAATCTCATATCTATTATCTATTACAAGTTATGTCCATAATCTCTAAAAACTTGATTACATATACAAATAATCAAGCAATCCCTTATACTAGACACAACCTGTGGTGTAAAACATCGGTTTCAATAGTGTAACCAATTCTGTATGGCAGCATCTTCCTCCATGATGATTTTAGCAAACATACAAATATACAATCCACATGAATAACCATTTGATTGGAGAGGATGAGGGCTAAGATGGCACCACCGCAAATTCTCTTTGAATTGGGCTGCTCGTGGGGAAAGCTTGGCCAAAGCTTCTATTAGCATGTTATAAGAGAGGAAAGTCAATTCCTACATAATCAAAATAAGTTTACATTTGAATTCACAAATTGACCACTTACCTGCTTATAGGTGTCCAATCATACCTTTGACAACCAAGGCTATCAAAGTGCAATATAACTGGATAAGTGTAATTGCTAGGGGCTAAAAGACCCAATATCACAGCTGCAATCCAATGATTCCTATGGCACATAGGAATAATCAAACATGCATAATGGTCCATATCCAATCCCAGCAACAATTTGGATATAACAAGTTCTTTTTTCATTTTTATATATCCATATGTTAGTGCATGACATATGTATACTTGTTTTTTATTAACTTTAGTGCATGCTCTAGTGAGGTCCTTTAGACCCCACTGGAATATTAATGCACTCCTTATATCTTCTGGAAAGAACTTTTTAGTTATCAGGTTCAAGATGGTACCATCAAAATCAGCCCATATTGCAATGTCAAACTGGTTTATACACCAGCCAAGAAACTCGAATAAATCTTTCCTGAATACCAACATCTTTGTTTTGGAAAGCATCAAAAGTTCTAGTGGTGGATCCACCCTTGGTATGACATTCCTACTAGTTTGCTCGTAGAATTTTCCAAGCACACCATTGAAATCAAAGATCAATAGTTTTTTAGATAACCTGATTCTCTTGATGGCTGGAGATGATGCACAATCACTTCCAGGTATAATAAGGTCCATTTTCTTCTCTTTGAACTCTCCATCAGAATTGTCAGGTACTAGTAAAAACAACAAGATACAACGGTCAAATATTGAGGAAGAACGAGACAAAAAAGAAGCTAGGAAAAAAATGAAACCTTTTAACTCAATCAATGCAGGTATCTTACTTGGTTGTTTTGTGGATGGTGGTTGAGGTAAAATGCTATTTGACATTACATTGTCATCATCAAATTGTATTTCTTGAGCCAAGAGAATTGCTATATATTTAGAGAATTAGTACACTAATTTACTAACTGTAATGGAACAAAAGTGAAGGAAGAATACCTTTGTTTTTTCTAGTAGATTTCGGTTTCGATTTCCAATTTGCTACTTGTATCTATACCTAAAGAAATTATAGCTTCAGTATGAATAATATTAGAACTATCAAAGGAATAATAAAATTAGTATCTTAAACCAACCAGATATGAAATCTTTGACTTCTACTACAAAAAGTGGTTTTTTTAATGCAACGAACTTCTCCTCATTGTCGAAGCTAGAAAGCGGTTTTTCAGATGCGGTGGACTCCGCTTGCTTGGTAGAGCTAGAGGGTTTATTGAGCTTATCCTCCTTGTTGAAGCTAGAAAGTGGGTTTTCGGATGCGGTGGAAACTTCTTGCTTTGTAAAGCTAGAAGGGCTAGGAGCTCCAAATAGAGAAGGTTCATTGTAGCTTTTGAAGACATCTACTGCACTTGTCGTAAATTTGGAAGCATCAGCATATGCTGCACTTGACTCTTCATTTAGATTTGACTGCAATTTGAAGCCTGCATGCAGGAAGATACAAGAAGAATGAAAAATAACATAAGTTATTCTAATACAAACTATTAACTTTTACATTACCTTATTTCTTACTTTCTGATTGTCCAGTGTGCTCTTCTTTCTCAATTTCAGGTTGTGTTGCATTCTCCACTTGGATCTTTTGCTCTTCTATCTGTGAGAATAGATATCCCTTATCTCTACTTGTGCTTGCATATGTGGGATTCATATGGACATCTAAAAGGACAACCAACAAAACCATCAACATTAAATGATGTTAAGAAGTTGATTGCTTAACCACTTATACATACCATATGAGTGTACAACTTTCTTCACGCCAAATGCAGCAATCCAAGTGGCGATATGATCTGGTCACAACAGGCTACAACACTTATCCCTATAACTGAAAACAAGAAATTATACACATCAATTTAAAGAGCTTAATGATCAAAATATAACTATTGTTAAGATCAAAATTTACTTTTGCTCATACCTTAATAATGAGGCCAAACATTGAATATGGTAAAGATGGTTACACTCTGTAGTAACAAAGGGCAGTGGCTTCCCATCATATTCCAAGAATCTTCTACAATAGGGACATACACGTTCGTGTGAGTCTGATAGGAAATTTGTTTCTATAGACTCGGGTAGATAAGGATCTAGTTTAATCCAGTTCTCAAGGACATTGCACCTTCAATAAGCCTTTCAAGACACGGTCTGAGTTTTGCAATCTCATCATTGTCCCCTTGCCTCCTCTTCTCAATAGCATCAAGATCTTCCTCTACAACAACCAATGATGCCACAACTTTAACTACCTCGGCTTCCTTCATATCTACCACCTGTTGCACACTTGCAGCTGCTTCCTTTGTCATTCCTTGCATCAAGCATTTGATGTCTACAATTTCTTGCATATAATGCTCCTTCTTCTCCCTCAATGATTTGAAGGTTTTCTTCAACTCTTTCCATTTGTTATATGACTGTTGTAGCCTGCAATCAACCTCTTTCACCTTCAATTCAGTGGACTCCTTCCATTTTGTCATCACCCGTAAGGAATCTGTAATGAAACAATTCAGTAAATTAGTTACAGGGATACAAGTATATTCCACAATCTAAAGAAACTTTATTAAAGGCTCAATCCACAATCTATATTCCACTCACTATAATTCAGGTCCAATCTATAAAATATAATCTACAAAGCACAAAGTATAAATCCTTAACCACAATTTAACCATCACAAATGCAGAACCACAAACCAGCACAAATGCAAAACCACAAACCACAGAACACAATATAAAATTCCCCCAATCCACAAACCAAAACATGCAACCACAAACCATAAACTACAGAACACAATATAAAATTCACTTAATCCACAAACTAAGACACCCAACTCATAAACCAAATCCATTAACCCCAAACCACAAATCATAAACCACAAACAACAAATCCAAATATATAAACTACAATCTAAATTCACAAACTCTAAATCACAATTATATACTACAAACAATATAAATTCACAACTCCAAATCACAATTCTACTAAAGAACTACAATTTAAGAACTCCAAACCACAATTCTACTAAAGAACTACAATTTAAGAACTGCTGACAAAAACTATCACAAAAACTACACAATAACCAGAAAGGTTAGACTATGAACAAACCAATGATTATTAAGACTCTACAATGTTTATCAAAAAGTACTTACTATCAGAATGTCCAAAGGTAAAATCTCCTTTTTGCATCTCCAACTTTGCTGAAACCATCCACATTGTGTTGCGTAAGCTCATTTACAGACAAAATGCAAATTAAACAAAATAAAAACTACAACTTGTATTACCATATTTCTGTCTCTTAGACTCCACGGTTTTAGAATATGATGAAGCCAATCGTGGTTCAGTGATGCCTGAATCTTGTATAGGTTTTAGTGTTTTTCTAGTCCCACTATCTTCTTCGATGGGTATATTATCTTCTTCTAGCATTGAAGACCTCTTTTTTGAAGCATGCTTATAAAAACTCAACCAATCTATATCCTTACCTTTAACATCATGCAAAAACCATGCTACTGACCATAACTTGACTAACCTTTTGCCCATTTTGAACATGACTCCTTTCCTCATAGATTGCCCTATAAATGCTCAGAAAAGCCTCTTTCTTTTCTTTCTTCAGAGCCCTCAATCTATAGGATTGTTTATTCTCCACCTTTGGTCCCCAATACTTGCGCATCTCTAATGGATCCACAAACTTTTCCTCATGCTTTAACAAATCCCTGTATGATAATCCACTATCATTCAAGACATTTTTTTCCATTTCTACAACCATGAAATTTAAGAGACCAAGGATTGAACCAACTCCACAAGCTCAAAAATCAATCAAAATTGGCACTACATACAACAAAAGCTTTTCCACAAGCTCTATCTATGATCCGACAATCTTTGTGCTATGATCCACAAGCTATGATCCACAAGATCCGGGTCATGCTTCCATAATCTCTATTTAGGTCTTTTCACAAGGTCAAAAATCAATGGAAACAAAATCGGCATTGCATATAGCAAAGCTTTTCCCAAAAGCTTTTCCCATGATTTGGCAAGCTATGATCCGCCAATCTCTGTTTGGTGGCTATTGTTTGGCTATGATCCACAAGCTACGATCCACAAGATCTGGCTATTCTTCGGCGGTCTCTATTTAGGTCTTTTTGGTGTTTTTGGTTATTTTTTTGGCGGTCCACGTTATTTTGGTCTCCGTGGCATTTGGCTTGTGTGGCAAATTCAAAAGGTCCTATTCTCGAGAAAGATATCATGCCAAAGAGAGGGAATTTTATTTTTGCACTATCATAAATGCTAAATGATTTGAATTTTTGTGTGTACAAACCACAATCTTGAACTATGTTTTGGACTATTTTTGTGGTGCAAAAATGAGCAGAATTGAGACACCATACCATGAATCCACCCAGTAGTTAAGCTCTCATTATCGGTTATTTCGACACCCTTCCAACCATCCTCGGGGTGTTTTTGAATGTAACATCACCGTATATGCTAGACTGACTCTAGCTATTTTCACTGATTTAAACTTTTTCATTATCCCTTAGTACGACGTATCTAGGATAGTCAACTCCAACCATTGGGATAGCTTGAATGCTTATCTCTTTTGGATCATACTTAATCCAATATCTTTGAGCATACACATATCGTTATGCTTATTCCTTAAACCTTCCTAAGTAATATTATACTCGCCTCATACGAATATTCCACCATCTTCCAATATGACATACATCTGGATATCACAATTGACATCCTCGATATCCTCACTACTGTAGTATTTGATACTACTAAATCCTTCCCACATCCAAAACCACTACATTGTTATTATGTGATATACTAACGCCTGCACCAACCCTAAGTCTAGAATCATATGTAACTCGTTGACATAGCTACCTAGCTATGTTCATACTTGCCACCAATTTACTTGCTCAACTCGGTTATCTGCTACCATGAACATGTTGTGGGTTCGACACCACACTTTCTAAGACTCCTTAGCCTTAGTTTGCCTTGGTCCTCAAGCTTCAGTCACAAATTCCACAGGGGCAAATGCCACCCTAAGTCCTAGTGGACATGTTTAACGACTAGTATACGAACTCTTATAGGCATTATTTCTGTATTCATATGGAATGTCAACTAAAAGTTCTATTATACACCCTATCCTTTTTTTAGCCTTATGTTTTACAATTAAATGGTCCTAGTACGCATATACCAACAAGGAGCTACTCCTCGGGATACACACACGATACCAAGTCCAGAGCACATTCTCTTTGCTAAGATGTTCATTGGGCACCTACCTTGTTCATACTCCAGACTTTGGTCTATTTTTCTTGTCTCACACCTGTCGTATCTAGCTTCACCAAAGCTCCAACATACCTTGCAGCCTTTAGATGGTTGCGTCTGGTCCTACCAATTGTCGTCTTCTCTTGACCTTGTGTGGCGTATGTTCCACACTATTGTCCAGTCTATTATACGGCATCTCGATGCTCCCAGCAGACATCAGGCGTGTCCATTTCCTTAATTTATATCATGCATAATCGTCATGCAATTGACCGACATCATTAAGCGTATCCACGTGACTATGTAGTCTTCTTAGTCATCTATAGTCTTGCATCTTTCATGCCTCACGAACATCAATCTCCTTACGAAACACAATGTATATGTAATTTTATAATCCATAGTTTATGGATCGACATCCTCATACAACATTATTCTGTACCGTTCCGCGAATCATACCTCGCTTCAAAAGCTGGGTATTTATATTCCAGTTTCCACCTTAGTGCATTACCTCTCTAATGTGGTCTATGGTAGATAATTATAAACCACTTCTTCATCGGATCTATGGTGCTATATCCAGTCTCCTTCTACGTTGAATGGCAATATATATGCCGCATGATAAATCAACCCTTGTAATTATTAGGTCCAATTGGACAACAAACATCGTCATACCAATTTTCTCGAGTATCCATCCAAAATAAGGATACCTTACCACTCCTGATTCCCAACGTTTAGCACTTCTACTTCCAGCAAGAACCCAGGATCTGCGTTTAGATCCATGACTTTAGATTTAGCTCCACAAAGGGTTTTAACCATGCGTATTTGAATCCAACAATATCGCAATTGGAGTCTTGCACCTTAGAACTTTATTTGAAATCAAACCAACATTTATATCAACAATGTAGTCTCATTTTCTAAGAGTGTGAGTGTAAAAACATTAAAGATACTCAAAAGAATAGAATAGAATAGAATTGTTTTTATCGTCCACGGAGAAACCTATTTAAATAGAATAGAATAGAATAGTATAGAATATACATTAACGTCCCTCAGGCCGTGAGGCCCCCGGACTTGTGTAGCATCCTGCGAGCTCCCAAAAGGGTGCTGCCAGCAAACAGACGCATAGGTTTATGTAGCCATCTAGCGGGCTTCTCTTGTTCTTTATAATATCCGCATCTGCTTATAGCTGGCTTCTTGGCCATACACAATGCATCGTTATGAACAGTTTTGAACTGTACTTTGTGGGCCTCTCTGATTCGCCTCATTAGTGCTTCTCAGAGTATCAGCCCTCTCTCTTTGTGCACCCCCGGTGTCTTATTATCATCTCTTTTATAGCTTTCGCTACATCTGTGAGTGTCTCTTCTTTGTCCATCAGTGCTGGGAGTGGGAGATCCCACCTGACCTTGTTAAATTTGGACCTTATGTCTGTGTAAACCGGACATTCCTTGACTATATGTGCTTCGTCTTCTATTTTTCCCGAATCACATAGTCGACATATTCGTTCTGCTCTATCTATTTTTCTCCATCTATCTTTCTCAATTCGGAGGTCGTGGCTCCCCATTCTGAACCTTGCCAGCGTCCCTCTATTGCTCCTACTCAACATGTTGCTTTTGTATGAGATATGTCCTATTTGTCCCCCTGGATTAAAGGCTCCCAATAGCCAGTCTGTTTTAGGCCCTGTGTGTCGCGTTAGCCAGCTTCTCATTGCCCTGCTCGTCAATTCTTCGTCCCATCCCTCCGCCTGTATAATATGGCTTAGTTGCATCCCCATGCTTGCTGTCCACTTCGCCACTTCATTAAACCATCCCTTGCCTGTTACTATGTGTTGCTTTGCTGATTCATCTATCGTCAGTGATGATAGTTTGTCTTCTTTCCCATAACTGTTGTCTTTTATTAAGTATCTGATTGTTCTTTCCCATGCTCTAACTTCCATTGGTTTTCCTGTTTCATATATGATTGTTGCCAATGACGTACCTATCTTAATCTGGAATTCCTGTCCGTGCCACTGCCTCAGTATGCCTTCCTGTTTTTCCCATTTCTTCTCTGACAGACCTGGCCCCCATGTTTCACATCCGTACAGCTGTGTTGATGCTACTATTGTGCTAAATAGGTATGTTTTGATTTCCCAGTTGGTGATCCTGTTGTTGTTACAATAATTCATCATGATATAATAATTGCCTATTGCCACTTGGAATCTGTTGTCTGCCCCTTTTGACCACTTCCCCCCACCATGTGTATCATATCCCAAGTACCTGTACCCTATGGTTTCCTCTAGCTCTTCTCCCTTGTATTTAAAGGGCTTGTGTTTTGTCTTTGTACCGAAGGTCACTATTTTTGTTTTGCTCAGGTTAACTGTCAGTCCTGTCTCCACGCAGAATTCTTCTAGTATGTCTAGCATTCTGTGCATTCCTTTGGCTTTGGTCGCCATCATACCTAAGTCATCCGCATAAAGCATTATTGGGATTTTTGTTCTCCCTATCATTGGTGCTTCCCTATCTCCCTCTCTTTCCTTGAAAAATTCCTGTAGCGCATCTATGTATATCCCAAAAAGTGTGGGTGATAGTGGACATCCTTGCTTTACTCCTGTATTGCAGTCTATGGCTTTCCCTCCCCCCTCTATCCTGGCATATACTTTTTGGTATAGCCTTGCCATTGATCCTACTAACCCTTCTGGTGCTCTTAGTCTTTTTAGTCTGAGTAGGAGTTTGTCTCTGGGTACCGTGTCGAAGGCTTTTTTAAAGTCCACGAAGCAGCATATGATCTTCTTGTTATTCTCCTTTGCCTGCTCTATTATTATCCTTAGAGTCACCAGATGGTCCGTAGTTGAGTACTCTGGCCGGAAACCAGCCTGCCCCTGTGCTCTGAGTTTCCCTGTTTCTGCCCAGATTTTCAATTTCTGGTCCAATGTTTTCCCGAACCATTTCGCGAATACTGAACTGACCATGATGGTCCTATAATTACTTGGTTCTTCTTTGTTTCCTCCTTTATATAGCGGAATTACTTTATTAAACTGCCATCTTTCTGGTAGACCTGAGTGTACTACCTCATTGAATATTTCTGTTATTATCCCTACTATCTGTGGTCCTACGCATTTCAACATCTCCGCTGTTAGCCCATACAGATCCGGTGCTTTATTGTTTGCCATCTTGTCTAGTGCCCATGTCACCTCTTCCTTGGAGAAGGAAGGTTTGTGTCTACCTTCTGGAGCCAGTATTGGTGCAGCCCCTGTTTTGTATAGACGTTCCAGATATCTTGTCCAGTCTATTTCTATTTCCATTCCTCCCCCTTCTTCTCCTGCTGCTGTACCTGCTTTCGTTTTTGAGCCTTTTTTCATATTGTTCCAGAATTCCTTAGGCCGTTTTTTCAAGTCTTCGGCTAGTCCCCACTGGTGGTTTTTCAGGTCTTGAACTTTCTTTCTTTTCAATATCTTCACATATTTGTTTCGCTCCTCTTGGTATGTCTCAGTCGCTTTTGCCTGTTTGACTTTTCTTCTTTGTTCCATGCATGCCTCGTCAAACCACACTGACCTTCGAAAAGCTATAGCCCTTCTTCCTCTTTCTTTTCTCCCGAATGCTGTTTTTGCTGCCTCTTCCAAGATGTCATTGATGTCATTCCCTCTGTCCTTCATTTCCTCTCCCCATTCCTTATCTCTCATTTTCTTTTCCACCGTGTTTATGAATGCTCCCGCTCTGTTTTCTCTGAATTTGACTGTCACTTTGGTCTGTTTACCTCTTCTTTGCCTGTCTTCTGTCCTATCCCTTGTCGCATTTATCTTGAGTATGATGGGTCTGTGACCCTCCCTTCCCCCTACCGGCCATTCTCCTAACTCCATCTTTCCGATTTCCCTTATTGCTTCTTCATTTGCTATCACATAGTCTACTATACTGCTCCCGTGAGCATTTGTACTTGTGAACTGGCCCGAGGTTCCCCATCTTCTTAGTCCATTGCATATAATTGTATCTGTGGCTGTACATACCTCTAACAGTGTTTCTCCTCTCGCTGTCACCTCCATTTCGTCTGCCGTGCTCCTTTTCCATTCTTCCCCCCTTCCGGCATGTGTCCACTGTCCACTCTCGTTGTCTATCCCTGCTTTCTGTGCCTGTTCCTGCCCTGTCCTTGCATTGATATCTCCTCCCTTATCTCTGTGTTTCATGACGATCTCTCCCATGTTTAGCAGTTCCAGTTTGTCACATTGAGGTGGGTAATACACTATTAACAAATATAAATTTCTGTAGTCAAGCATTACAATATTTATAAGCGTGTACCTTTTATTAATGTCAGTTTCTAAAATACACGCTTTTTTGGCAATGCTGTTCCTAATGTAGCAGGCTAGCCTTGAGCTTCCTCTTCCTACTTTGTAGTTCTTTTCCCTCCAACATGTGAATAGTGTGTACCCTGGTTCGCCTGGTAGCCTCTTTGTGCTGTGCTCCCACGTTTCTACTAGGCATATGATATCCTGGTCCCTTGCTGCGTGTAGGCGCTCTCCGTCATCCCAAGGATATCCCGTGCAGTTCCAGTACCAGATCGCTATTTCTTCCTTCCTTTCTGTATCCCCCTGCTTCCCTGATGATCTCGTTCGTGTCCTTTCTTTATCTGTCCCCTCGTTCTTGCTCCCTGGTCCTCCCCTGTCTCTCTTGCCGGGTTTATGTTTTGGTCTAGGTCTCTTCCGGCCTCTTTTTCGCTTTCCCATCCTAGCTGTATCTGCGTTAGGATCTTGGGTACTGTTTCCCAGTCCATTGGCCCAAGTGGTACTTTTTCCCTTATCTGTTTCTGCTGTCCCTGCCCCTTCGTTACTTCCAATTCGCGATTCCCATCCTCCCTCAGATCCTGTAGGTCCATCACATCCTTCTGCGTTGCCTGCTCTTGTTGTGTGTTCTCTCGGCCTCTTTTGAGGTAGAGTTTCCCATTTTTCACCCCAGCTTGCACTCCCGCCCGACTCAGTTCTCTGACTTTTGCCAGTTCCCTGTGTAACCCCTGTCTTTGCATGGCCGTCAGAGCTTCTTGTACTTTGAGTCCGTTTCTGAGTTTGAACCCTGCGTGGATGATTCTTTCCTTGGCTGCCATGTCCCTCATAGTCACATTTATGTGTCTCGCTCTTCCTCTCCATGCCCCCGCCCGAACTGCTTTCACTATCACATTCCTGTGCTCCTGGAAAACATTCTCCATTATTTCTGCAATGACACGAAACGTGTCTTTGTTAGGCCTCTCGGCTACCCCTATCAATCTTATATCATGCTTTATCCTTTCCTGTTCCTTGAATTCTAGTATGTGAGGCTTTATCCTATCAAAACTCTGCCACGCATCTAGATCTATTTGTTTCTTTTCTAATGTTACCAACCTTTGTATGATTTCCGCCTTCTCTTTCTCCACCTCATCCATCCTCTTCCGGATTTCTACCTCTGTTTCTTCCACCACCTGCACCCGATCTTCCACTTTCCCTATCGCTTCTTTGTTTTGTTGCACTGTGCTCGCCAGTGTGTTGAGCGCTTCCATCCTCGGTACCCTGGTCTCCAATCTTGCGTCCATCTGTGCCAGGAAGTCTTGCAGATCTTGTTTGAGTTCCTCCCTGCTGGCTCCCCCCGCTCCTGTTTGGCTGGCCATTCCTCCGTCCATTTTTTGACTATACCGCTTCGCCGAATTCCTTTCCCGCCATTTGCCCTCTTCTGTGTATCTTGCTCTATTCTATTCTATTCTATTCTAGAATAGAATAGAATTGTTTTTATCGTCCACGGAGAAACATATTTAAATACATAGTCAAATATAATAGAAGGAGATAATTATGTATGTCTTACACAAATTCCTAAGGGAATAACGATACTTAGATAATGTTATAACAAGATTATGAATAATAAATGATGAAGAACGTCTGTCTATAATTAATATTAAAGTATATAGGTAAAAATGACAAATACAATACAATATATAATTCTATGAAAGGATAAGTATAAATGTGAGGGGCATCTAAACACTGATGATAGGAACATACAAATTGTTAAAATTGTAACAAAATAGGAAAAAAAAATTATACAAACTTAAATTAGGGCTGGGTGTAATAAAATGGATTGCAAAGTCAAGGGAGAATATAATAGATATATACACAGAAGTTAATATGATTAGAATGACTTTCTACTAAACAGTGCGCGATTAATAAGTTTGTACTATATTAAAAGGATTACACGTATGTATAAAAAGAATAATTTCTACATCAGATGAACTGTAAACTCATCATCAAGAATGAAACGGTGAGACTTCCACAAACCTTGACTATTGTTTGACAGTCCTAAGCCATGATCATATCTGATCTATACCTCTACCTTTTATATTCCAGAGTTATAAATTGCACATTACAAGTCATTTCACTTTGAACATGACAACGTCTGTGTTACTTATAATCTCTTTAAGGAGGGGAGATTTTCTTCCAATGTACGATGTGTTGCCCTGCATCAAGAGTAGTCTTGATGCTGATGACAGCATCATTTTTAAGGTGGGCAGAATGTGACGTTCCACATATTTATACGCCTTTTTGAGTATAAATACATGACACGTCATTATAAATAATTAATGGCACGTTAATTATTCATAAGCTAAGGTTAGCTATGTTAATAATTCATTATTATAAAGTGGAAACCTAACCTAAAACCCTAATTCGAATTTAGGGCTTAACCTAATATTAAAAAGGGCTAAAATACCAAATTAGCTAATATTAACCAACCTAAAGTCGCCACCTGGACCAAATCGATTGGGCAAGGCAGAGTTTCCAATTTGGGACACCCAAAGGGGTTGCACCCCAATTTGCCCCAATTCGATTTGGGGCAATTGGAGATGGAGGAGGAGATGCTGCCCAACCCTGAGATGTTGTTCAACCCTGTACCAGCCAGAAGGATGGCGACCCAGAGGGATAGTGGAGTTAGCTATGGTTCCAGTTAGTACATAATTAGCTTAGTTGTGATTCTAGTAGGCTAGTGCCTCTGTCATGCTTCTTTGTTTGTTTGTAATGATGATTAACCCTTGTTTGATAGTTAGAACTGTTTTCAACTATTGATTATGCTTTGTGATGGATGGATGGATGTATCTTTGGTAGTATCTCTGTTAGTTCTTCCAGAAAGCAGGGATTAAGGGGGGTAGAGACCTCTGTGACCTATGTTCATTAGTATGCTCCTAGTATCTCCCATAGTACCTAGTATTTGCGGCCTGTGCACAAGACCCCACCGAGCTGTGGAATCTATGGCATGATTGAAGCACCAGATAAGGGGCCGTAGTGGTGAAGTGTGGGGTGGGGTCTCGCCTGAGCATAAAAGGCTACGGGGACTCCTTCAGTGAGCTAGGCCTAATAGCCGGCCAGTGAACTAGGCCGGGTATGGGTCTGACACTCCCCGGGTACAGTGGTGTGAGCATCTTGTACTTTGTGTAGATTTAGGGGAGTAGGTCGGGTACGGATGCGGGGGTCGCTGATGCGGCACATATTCTCTAGCTCACCCATGGATTCACTGCGACTCTGGGAAGGGACACTTCTCTGACCTGCCTCATCGGACCGGGGAGATGTAACCCGTAGTAGTCCCGAAGGGTGATACCTTGGGATTGCGTCTCCGGAAGGCTACAATGGCGTCATAGCTTGATTCAGCTCATCTGCAAAGTGTGCACGGGGGCGGATGGAGTGGACAACCCTAGCCATCGTTTCTATGCCGATAACGCCCGAAAGTTATACCTCGTGTCGCTGATCTCTTGAGACCGAGCCGTCAGTCCATTCTCACAGGAGTCTGAGTCGGGGTAGAACCTGGTGTTTGTGGTGTTTTCCTTAGGACTAGATGCATCTTCTTTGCCGTTAGTACTTGGATGGATGTGCCACCCTTCGTGGTGGTTATTTATGTATGATTTATGCTGTATGCTAACATGTATTCACGCTTCCACGACTTAGGAGTCCCATTGAAGGCGTGGGCCGAATGACACCTCCGTGTCCTTCACCCGGGCATCTTTCTATGGATGGTCCGAGTTAGACGGTGGGCCCTGCTCATGGTGAGCTGGTTGCCATGGGAGGGGGAAGTCCCTGTATGTATACGTCCGGAGTGCCGTATATGTTCAGGGAGCGTCACACCTGGACACTAACCTTATACCAGGCATGGTCATCCGCTTGATTGACCGAGCCGATACTGGACCTAGATGAAGTAAGTTTGGCAAGATCGGGATTAGCTAATCCTTTCCAGCAGACCAGAATTGTCTTTCATTTATAACCCTTTGACTAACTAATCCAACAGATCTTGGTGTTGGCACGATGTATTTAGTCTAACACACAAACAAGTTTGTTGTGCAACTTCTTTGGCCCAAGTCTGCATCCTACGTAGGTAGACTGTTAGATGATGATGATGTTATAAAGTGACAACTCCTAGCAAAATGGCGCAGAGCCATACATGCCAGCTAACATTATGACGTTATGTTTTTTGTCCCTTCCTATCTTTTTTAATACTTCGAGCTACAGGCGATGCCGGGGAATGTCCACTGGAATTGGAGCATAACTGCAAGTGTCCACATTCTCTCAATCTCTCCAAATGACTATATATAAATCCATACGATATGTGAATACAGATTATGAAATGACTATAGTTCTTTTGTGACAACTATGACATGGCTTGTATTCAATGGAATATGGTTCAATATACTTCCCTACTAGTGCCAAGGCAACGTAGAGCAATAATTGTGCCCAATTTATGTTTCTAGATTTTTATATACTCCAGTCCAAATGCAATTTCGAGATCCCCAATTGTCGCACGTCTCGGCTATGACCAACCGTTTGCAAATTTGATATTATCATCCAGGTTTTGCATATCCTAAACTGTTGCAGAGTTGTAATAAAGACTGGGCTTATTTGGTCTTCAAACCGTGATTGTGATCTTGAGGGTTTGGAGCGAGCCACTCAAACACACATATGGTTGTGGCAGGTAGTTATTTCGTCTTTGCGTAGTTGTATATTGCATATGATTGTCAAATTCTCCAATGACATTTCATAAGCTTTAGGGTTTTACAATATAAGAAAACTTCGTATTGCACTCAAACAATCAATAGTTTAAAGATTGTCTCATATTTCATTGACAAGCTCAAAAGTCATAAAAAATAAATAAATACAGGGGCACAATATAGTCCATTAACAATACAGAAAGGATTCAACACTACTGTTTTAGGTCCATTTGAGGCACAAAAACAAGTACAGGACGCAAAAAACTAGTTCCCATATGGAAAGGATGATAGCCAAAACATTCAGCAAACCTGGCGATCTGTAGGGTAGAAGAAGATCATCAATCTAACATCAGCAAACATTAAACAATCCACCAGCATGCATCGACTTACATGGAGCTGTTATTCTTGCTCGTTTTGAGATCTAGTTGCTCAGAAGGAAGGACGACACATTTGGAGCTGCAGTTAGAGTATGATGCCTTTGAGGGAGAATTTAAGGTAGGAGAGACGACGGCAAGAGTTTTGCCACCCAGCTAGGGTCGTGGACAATTAAACCTGGACTTGTGGTTCTAGTCAATATGATAAAAAGAACATGCCTTCTAGAGGTGCATCATTGTAGTGTCCAACATAGAGATTCTTGTTGGAATCTTGGAGTATGTGTAATGGGCACACATGAAGAATGACATAGTGAAAGAGCGTCGAAAGTCCATCAAAGGGCTGGTAGCTTAGTGGAATCCCCAGCTTAACCACCCAATCAAAGAAGGCTCATTTCTCAACATGGTATCAGATCCATGGTCCAAAGTAGAGGGTGCTTAACTACATCCGGATAGTCCCCAGTGGTGTAGGGGTAAGAATGAGCAAAAGCTTGGCCAGTGACAGCCCAACTCCCGCAGTGGTGGAGTTGCCCGAGGAGGGGAGCTTATGGATTGTGGTGAAGGCTGGAATGTATTGGTATACCCATTAAGGGGGAATGTTGGAATGATGGAGTATACTTGGGTTCGATCTGATATGGTGGTGCTCGGGGGAATGACTATTGGAGCAAGAGAATGAGAAAGAAAGTGTAAATGTTCATGTCAAATCCTGGACCTAAATATCTAAGTGAATAAGTTTAGATATGAGCCATGGAATTAAAAAGAGGGGCAATGGCCTTAGAATATTAAAGGCCATATGAAATTAAAAGGCAATATCTTTTAGTAGGCAAGGCGGCATCAAAGAGATACCTGCACATCTTCCCAACCCCCTTTTTGCCTCAAAAGGATCAAGGAGTTCTCATAAATACTCATATATTATGAATTGAGATTGCAAACATAGATGGTGTCCCTAACCTCACTATCCATCTCCCTTCATTGACCTTGAATGCCTATCGAACTTTCCACCCCTCTTACTCTATGTTCCAGCCAACTACACTTTGGAGATGTTAAAATTCTTTCTGTTTTGATGAAAGCACAATAAAGAATAAAAAACGCATCATTCTTCTTCATAGATACACAGTTCTAGATACTAGAATACAAGCATCACTATACAAATACCTAGAATATAAACATCATGAAGACTCCAAAACCCTATGAATACAAGCATCATCAGAATAACAAGAGATGAGGCGGTAAAGTGAGTCTTTTATTGCAAATCCGGAGTTTTTGAGTACCTGAAAAATAGGAAGAAGCTCATTGGCTCAATTCCAGGGCAAATTGGAGGGATTTATAATCTAAACAAGTTTGATCTAAGCGAAAATGGGCGCACCGACATAATTCCTTTGCAAATCTCTTTATGCCAGAGATTGATATGTTTAATCTTCACAACAACAAATTGGTGGAAGAAATTCCTGCCCAATTGGCCAGTATGCAAAGTTTACAGTTCTTAGATCTGTCCGATAATTTGCTCATGGGATCAATGTAGATCTAAGCAAGATTGGATCTTTGGAATATTTGAGTTTCTCCAACAATTTGCTCTCTGGGTCAGTGCCCACCACAGGGTCATTTCCATTTTGAAATTCAAGCTCTGTGGCAGGAAATCCAGGCCTCGGTGGCAAGCAGTTATGAATTGGGATTAAAATCATGTTCATCGTCGAAAAAAAGTCTTGGTGCATTGGTTTGGATTTTTGGCACAACTTTATTGTTTGGAGTAGTAATTGCAACTCTGTATTGCTCATATTTCTTCCGCAAGAAACAATGCATAATCCTTGACGAGCCCAAAGATTTGGTTTGGAGAGGGAAAAATACTCATCTTGGCAAATAATTTCAAAAAATTGCGCTGATGTGATCTATAGAATTCAGGTTAAAAAAAGGGAGGAAAAATAGCCTCTAAGACCTTAGCTTCAATAATAAGCCAGAACTTGAAGATTAAAAGCCCAATGCTTGCAGAGTAAATAACAATTGCAGTTCTGCAAATGTGGGAACAGGAAAGCCAACTCAAAAGGATATTTAGAGAAAACTCTGCCAACCAGACAACTTTGTTGGCTTTTTTTTTTTTTGGTGTAACTTATTTCCATGGTGACATGGCCATGCCACTGGGCCTCATCAAACATCCGCTTTTGTAACCACTATATTATTTATTTCACTTTGCCTTCACCTAATGAAATTTCGCCATTAATTTTGTGGCTCACGTTCTACAATCTGTAAAGCCATATATAGCTTACATCCCCAAACACTTGCCAAGTTGCCATGGCAAACAACCTACTACAACATCTATGTGATAAAACACGACCCAAACGTCTATTATTTCTTTGTTAGCATACTATTTAAAGGGAGCATTTAATAAAGTTTTTCCATTCTTTGCAGTTATGACTTGCCCTATATGCCATGGACCTATGTTTAAAAGTGTTCTAGTTAGGCTAGTTGTCCAATGATATCCATGTATATATGTACTACAGTGCATGCAAAAATACGCATTATCGTTTCCATGTAGAGATGTGTACAACATCGTCCTTAATAACCTAACCTAGAAGATAATGATAATTGTAGAAACAAAATTTCAAGGCTCGCATATTCAAGAACATTTGTTGTACGGTTGCGAACGGAGACAATTTATGAAACTAACTCTGTACAAAATAATGGTTTTAAAAAAATGCTAGCTACATGAGCCAGTAAAGAAAAATACTCGTCTTACCTGCCTTGAAATTTTCTTTCCATCGATTTCACTTCTCAAGATACAAGGAAGACGATAAAGAGAAATGTTCGCAGCGGACTGCCGTGATAAATTTCTTGGATATGTAAATTGTGCCTTGCCACTATAATGAAGCTACTAGGTTTATTTTACAAGCTATTTTTGACAACTACATTGCATTGCTTGTGAAGAGGAAAAATGTGTATCTACTATTTTTCGTTTTCATTAATTTTCAATACGTTTATATACCCTGATCGGATAGCAAAAAAATTACTTATAGAAGGAAGGTGTATTTTTACGTCGTAGCACTAGCCAGCATCCCTTAGGACATACGACGGCACATGGCATGTTCTTGCAATCTCTCTTCAAGGTTTTCAATACGTTTATATACCCTGATCTGATAGCAAAAAAATTACTTATAGAAGGAAGGTGTATTTTTACGTCATAGCACTAGCCAGCATCCCTTAGGACATACGAGACGGCACATGGCATGTTCTTGCAATCCCGCTTCAAGGTGCACCGCCCCCTAAAAAGATGGCATGTTCTTGCAATCCCGCTTCAAGGTGCACCGCCCCCTAAAAAGATACCAGGGGCCAAAGGTCCTAAGATGCCAAGATCTTAGTGAGGTTCAAACACGAGACCTTGGACTAACCACTAGGCCAATACACACACATTTGAATTACATTTGATTTATTTACGAGACCACTGTTTTCAACTAGGAAGGAGCCTATATTTCCTTGTAAACAATTCCAATACGTGAGAGTGAGAACTGGAGATTTTCAGTTGCCTCTCCTCAATTACTTTCGGTATGTCATGGATATTCAAGTCCTATGCTTCGCTCGGAGTTTCTCAGCTCTCAGCGTTTCATAAAGTCTCCGTAAGCTCTTGCCTTTCTTATTTGCCAAAATTAAGCAGTCTTTTATCATACAAGAAAGAATTAAGCATCTCATTGGTGCAATTGCTCATCTAGGAAGATGTCAATTATCTTGGAAAGCTGTATCTGGGGCGAAGAGGTCATCATTACAATCTATATTATTATTTACTGGTGCATTTGAGATTCAACATGTATCTATAACCTGGGAATAACAATCATTTTGCAGCAGGGTATGGACTCCATGGGGCTTCCCTCCTTGCTGCTAATTCCTTCTGTCTAGATGTATTTAGCAGTATGTCCATGCCTTAGGCTATATTCAGTTTTTACTCCAAGGTGTTGAGTAAAAAGTCTTTATATTATTTTCAGAAAGAACTGAATGTAAGATTGCTTCATTTTGGAATTATTACCATGCGCACAAGGTCCTGCAATGTGCTGCAAACTTGCAACCTACTGAAGAATATACAAAAGAGGTTAGTTTGCTTACCGTTGTATAATGAAACAATCTGAATCATTTATAGGTCCAACTTATAACTTTTGTTACTAATATCAGGATGGCATATCGAGAAAAACGTCCAAGGTGCCATTGCTTAGTTATGGGCATCACGCTAATGGAGATAGAGAATTTGTAAAGCCATTTATCAAAGATGATATCTTGGTTGAAATCATACATGTAAGTTCATGCAATGTTGTTGTTATTATGGTTTTCCAATTCTGTATCTGGCTGGTGCAATCTCCAGGGAATGGAGTTTCCATGCAGTGCAGAGCAATTATTTGCCATTTTGTTGGCAGATGGTTCAGACTTCACTAAAAAGTATCGCTCTGTACGGCATGATACAGATCTAGTGGTATACTAAGATCTACACCCACTATGTTCCTGCTAATAAGCTACCAACTTATATCTCATTTCAACATGCTGCAGTTGGAGCCTTGGCATGAAACTGAAGAATATGGTGGTTTGATGCGCAAGGTTACATATTGTGCACTTTGTGATATTCCAATGTGTCCTCCAAAGACTGCTATGACAGAATGTCAACATGTGGTGTTTTTGGATAATCAGGAAACTTTGGCATGTTCTATCTACATTCTCATCAAATAGTCATAAGACATTTAGCAACCTTTTTTATTCTATCGTCCCGCGCTATCATGTTTAAAAGAAATTCACTTGCAGGTATTTGAGAGCATCCAGCAAGCACATGATGTGCCCTTTGGTTCATCATTTGAGGTACCTCTCTTTGTCTTGTCTACCCATTGATGCTCTTGTTCTTATGCATACACCCAGGTTCAAGCCAGGTGGGCTTACCATAGCATATCCAAATCAACCTGCATGCTAAATGTTGCAGTAGGTATGTCACTGATTTTGTAATTCTGAGCTCACTATATATTGTTCGTTTTGGATGATGAAGAGCTCTTCATAACAGGTACAAACTTTAGAAAACGTTTCTTCCTGAAAAATAAAATAAGAAGTCGTGCAGAATCTGAGGTGTCTCCCTTATTTCCTTGAGTTGGTACAGTTATTTTGGTATGGATTAGCATATTTATAAATAATATTATTGTCCATCCCTTTGTGATAGTTTGGTCTTTGGGTACTTCTGTATGCCAATCACGTGTTCTTAATTAAGGTCTGTTACCATTGTTCCAGTACAAATCTGATGCTGCACTTTACATAGAAGTGGCCAGAAACTTTTTGGAAGAGGCCAAATCTACTCAGATTTAACAAACTGAAGGACGTCAAATCTATGCAAGAAAATGGTATACAATTACCATAAAATAAGTATTCTTTTAAGCCAATGATAAGTTCATGGTAAAGGTAGTTATAGACTGACTGGAGTTCAATGCTGCCTCTGTTAGTTATGACACCAGGACATTTGATTTTGTCTTTCGAGGCTTTTGTCTAAGAATACCCACATGTTTGAAGCACGCATTCTTGATGCAGTTGCAATATATCAAGACTACAGATAACAAGCTGGCTAATTGTCGGTGGAAAAACATATCTGTGAATATTACGCACCAAAACAGTTAAAACACAACTCTAGTGTGATAGAGTGGGGTATGGAAAAGAGGCAGCAGTTAAATTTCGTATATCTATTCCCCATAGCCTACATGGTCAAGATAAGTTGCAACTAGAGTCACTTACTCTGATTTGCGAAGTCTTCTTATCAACATCTAAGTCTTCAAACTTAGCTGCTGAGTAAGCAAACTTCCTTTGCCCTTTGCTAAAGTCATGAAACGGCAGCGCATCCTGTATGAGGATTCATCGGTTTGGGTTTCAATCAACAACCACCAACATCCATTTCTGATAAGCAGCAAAAGTTTTTGTTTCTCAGCTTTGTCATTGCACTAGGAACGATATATTAGAGTCAAGTTTGCCTGCCTACCAGGCCTTGCATGGTAAAATTCAACATCTTGGTTTATATTTAGCAAAGGTTCTTTGATGAAACAGATTTTTGAAGCTTAAAAGGGAGAACGATGACTGAATTCCCAGCAGACAAATAACGTTTCTGAAGAATAGATTAATCAACAGTGCAGCCAAATGTGCAAATAAATGTGGAAAATAGTGGGGCCCCTATGACTCGTAGAAGCCGGAGGACTTTTGGAGGACCAAAAAGGAATGACAATACCCCTTAAGAATATTCCCAACTCCTCACGCAATCATTAGAAGATGCAAGCTACCGAGGGCTCATCCCTACCAACTTCATTTGTCATAGTTCCGGATATTTATGACTCCTTATGGATTTTTGAGGATCATTGGATCTCGGCATATTCTCTTATATTCTTTTGAATGTGGGAAATCAAGGGTGGAGGAATATACATCTCACACCCCTGTATAACAAAATGCTTCCCATATGCGTATGTGAAAAGGAAATACGTAAATAAAAACCATTGGACAAAGCACATTAAATGATGTGATCAGAATGATGGTCAGATCTGGGTTGTCCAAAAATAGAACCATTCAATAGACAAGTGAAACACAGCAACAGAAGCCCACAGCCATGCTCCAAAAAGCGAAAAAGGATTATGTCGCCTTCTAGTTGTTTTTCATTGTAAAGAACCCACTCGTTTTGCAGAAGAAAGAAAAACAAGCAACGGCCATATGACCTACAAAGCAAGTGTGCCCAAAATGGTAGATCTACATAGGATGTTGAACTAGGCTGGAGCACTAGTCTTGCAAGAGAAAATTTTAACATGATCAAACAGATCCTTGAGAAGACTGCCAAATCCCGTTGAAGCCGAAGTTTGCTTCCAAATTTCCCCAGTCCAAGAAACCAGCAACAACCACTGATTTTGTAGATGACCCAACCTAGAAAAATAGCTATGCTGAATTCTAAATTGGAACTAATAGAAAATAAAAGAAAAACCAATAACCCCCCTTTTTTCGCTTCATCATTATCCAAATCATAGGGAGAAATGAATTTCGGAACCTTATAGGAACCTTAGGGTGATTTTTTACTATAGTGATAAAATAAGACTATCACATTGAGATATGACACCGTTTATGACTCCGAATCAAAAAATACAACACATAGAATTGAAGAAGTTTTTCCACTATAAGGTGTCATAAAATAAGACACCATCAAAATGCTAGTGGAAAACCGAAATAAAATAAGACATGTCTTATTTTAATGATATTTTTAACATATGTGACACTGTCTTATTTTATACCAGGGAAAATCCCCCGGTATAAAATAAGACTCCATTCCCTCTTAAAAGGAGGAACCGAACCTATTCAAACCTAAATAGGACATGTCATTTTTAAAAAAATCATTTCTTTCTTATTTGCTTATGTGGCCCAATAGAACTGACTAAAATATGAGACACTAGTCTAGTGGAAAATCACCCTTATACGGATGCACTTTATAGGTGTTTTTTTATGCTCATTGATTTGGTGAATGTTCTTGATTTATGCCAAATCAATGGCCAAGGAATTTTATAACGAAAATTTATGTGCAACTTCTAATGGTGCCATAAGAGAGCAAAGGATGAGAAGGAAAAAAAACGTAAGCTGGCTATGGCTACGCCATGAAATCTGGGTGGAATAGGATAGATTCCGCTCCCAGAGCGCAAGAAAAAAAAACTAAGCATCCCCAACACAAAACAGGCTGCAAGCCCTACACAATCCAAAATCCGAAAGTCCTATCTGTAGGCTTTGAAGGATCGAAGTTGTGCCTTTCTTCCCTGGAAATACGGCTAAACGATTGGAAGGAGGAGCCCCTGGTGCCCTAATCGTCCATAACAATCTGCTAAAAAATTTGTAAGAAACCAATGAAGAAGCGAGAAATGCATATACAAGAAAAAGAATGAAACTGACAACGGGATTTGAACCCACAAATAGCCGAAGAGAAAAGTAAAGGGGCCAAAAACAAATCGGTTATAGCATCACAATACCGGCACTTGTTGGGGTCATGTGGCCCAATCTATTTCTATAATACTTGCCAACATTTAAAATTATCTTGGAAGATCCTATACGAGTTGGATTGAATGTAGACTAGTGAAACTAGAACTAAGACTCCAAGAATTGGAAGAATCGAAAGGTCTTCTTACCCCCTCCCTAATTATTTATGCATGTCCAACATGATTACAACAAAGGCCATTTATAGCATAGCAGAAAAGCAACGTCTCTGTTTCTGTTATTATAAGCAGAATCTTTTATAAATGGATATTTTTAACACAATTCCTATTCTGCTTATAATTGAGGCGCCAAACCTAGGGTGTCTCTATGGACTTGAAACCTGTCTGCACACAGAGGTTTTGTAAGCAGGTCTGCTGGCATTTCATCGCTTGGATGATACTTCATTATTATGGATCCATCCAGAACCTTTTCTCTTGTAACATGGTGATGGATATAAATGTGCTTGGATTTCCTGTGATGTATCGGATTTTCTGTAAAGAAAGGCAATACTGCTCTTGTTATCATTGTATACAACTGTGGGCCATGCCTGATATACCCGATTTCTGCTAGGAATTGTCTTATCCAAATTGTCTCTCTTACAACTGCAAATGTGGCTATATACTCTACTTCACAAGATGATAAAGCTTTTGCTTTGAGCTCGTCCATGTAATTGCTGCCCCATGAAGCATGAGGGAGAACTATGTGGTGGATCTCCTTGTGTCTTGATCCACTGTCTAATCGGCATCTACGAATGATATCAATTTTACTGCTGGTTAACTAGAATCTGGACCGTATTTCAAACCTAATGTAGCAGTACCTTGCAAATATCTGATAATTCTTTTCACTGCATTCCAATGATCTGGCCCTGGTTGTTTCGTGAATCTGCTCATAGCACCAACTGCTTGTGCTATATCAGGCCTAGTACTGACCATGATATGCATTAAGCACCCAACTGCATTCCTATATGGGATTTTCTCCATCTCAAATTCTTCCTTTCTAGTTCGAGGTTCCATTTCCTTATTAAGTCTCAGATTAAGAGCTGCTGGGATTTTCTTTGTCATGCATTTCCTCATCCCAAACCTGTTGCGTAACTTCCGAAATTGCATGTTCTTGGTGGAAGACTAATCTTCTTGCTGCCCTATCTCTGTATACCTGCAGTCCCAAACATGTCTTGATTTCCCCAAATCATCATCTGAAACTCAACCTTCAAAGCTTTCTTGATAGCATCGATCCCTTCCATGCCCTTGCCGATTACGATGAGGTCATCCACATATACTGTAACCATGAGGACATTTTGCATGTTCCATTTCACATAAACATTCCACTCTGATATGCATCTAATAAAACTGAGATTTTGAAGGAACTGATCTATTCGATTGTACCACGCCCTTGGGCTCGGTTTAAGACCATATAAAGCTTTGTTCACACTACATATCTTGCCTTATGCTTGATCAAAACCTGCCGGTTGCCTCATGTATATCTCTTCCTCCAAAAATCCGTTCAGAAATGCCATCTTTACATCCATCTGATGGATTTCCAAGTTCTCTTGTGCTGCTATTAAGACAGTGTGAATTGAGGTCATTTCTGCTATAGGGGAAAATGTTTCATCAAAATCAATTCCCTGTTGCTGGGGGAAACCTTGAGCCAGCAGCCTGGCTCGGTATCTTTCAATGGTGCCGTCACTCCTTTGCTTTACTTTGAACACCCATTTGCATCCGACTAGTTTCCTATCTTTTGGCAGGTCTACTAGATCCCATGCATGTGTCATATGCATAGCATCTATTTCTTCTTGCATTGCAATTTCCAACATTCAAAATTTGGCGCATCCATTGCCTCTTGGACAGACAGAGGTTTAAGCAATTCTGCTTTAAAACACTCACATGCATACTTCTCCTCCATATATTGATCCCACCAAGACCCATGCATCTGTTCAAACTGATGCTCATATTCCTTGACTTGTGCCAGTGCTGCCGATCCATTTGATCGTCTCCATTCAAGCCACCGCGCTATAGGATGATGCCCTCTATTACTCCTGCAAATATGCCCTCCAGGTTGCTCTGGTATTTCCATTTCCCTAACTTGTATCTCCGTCTGGTCCTACACAACAAGCTGCTGTAATCCTGTTGTGGGATCACTCTCACCACCTTCTCTTTCCCCGCTATCATTTTCTTCATGTTGCTGCTCGCCTGGATCAGTGAGGCACTGAGTTGCATCATTCTCTTCTTGAATTTCCAGCCATAGATCTGTATGTTCTTTGAAAAGGTCACCTTCCTCCAATTCTTGAGCAAAATTCAGACCATATTCACCAAATACTGCGTGACTCCTTCTAATCACTTTTCTTGTATTCACATCCAGCGATCTATACCCTTTCCTCATACTATAACCCAAAAAAATGCATTTTCTAGCTCAATCATCCAGGTTGATTTTCCTAATTTCCTTTCGAGTGAATGCATAAGCAATGCATCCAAATACTTTCAAGTGAGCAACATCTGGCTTTTGTCCACTCCATGCTTCTTCTGGTGTCTTTCCTTGAACTGCAACTGCTGGAGCCCTGTTTTGAAGATAGCAAGCAATTGAGATAACCTCTCCCCAAAATCGATCTGATACTTTTGCCCATTTCATCATGCTCAATGCGCACTCCTTTAATGTTCTCATTTTTCTCTCTGCTTCTCCATTTTGAGCATGTTCATGAAGATATGCATCAAACATATGAGATACAAATTATGTCCCATTGTCGCTTCGGATTGCACATACACAGTATCCTGTTTCTTTTTCAACTTGCTTTTTTCAAGATTGGAAAACAGCCAGCACCTCGTTCTTCTTTCTTAGAAGGCATACAAAGGTCTTTCTGGTGCAATCATCCACTATCAGTAGAAAGTATTTTGCCTTTCTAAAGGTCTTTACAGGCATGCATCCACTCAAATCCGTATGTATCAGTTACAGTGGCCTTGTGGCTCTTGCACCCTTCTTCTTAATTTTCTTTTTATGCAATTTGCCTACTATGCACCCTTCGTGCAGAGAACCAAATTGCCTTTAGAAGATACATCCATGTCTGTCACCATGTTTTCTCGCTGCAACTGCTATAATCTTGTTTGGTTGATGTGCTCAAACTGCCTGTGCCACAATTGAAGGTCTTTATTTGGGCCTGCTGCCAGCAATGCTTGAATCTCTTCATGTTCACCTTCAATTAGCTTGTATAGATGCCCAGTCCTCCCTGCCTTTGCAATGACTCGATTTCTTGTATTTAGAAGAAACAATTCATCTTTCTTGATACAACAAGTAACTCCTACATCTGCTCGTCTAGTTAGTGAGATCAGATTTCGAGAAAGGTTGAGAACATACAGAACTTGCCTCAGTTTTCTGGTGACATCAGTAAAATGACAAGTTAAACTGCCAGCCCTTTCGATTTTGAGCCCAGCTGCAATGCCATTAACGCTTAATCCATCTTTCCCTTCTTTAAAATCCGTAGGTCAATCCCTGCAATTCGTCATCACATGTATAGCAGCTGAGTCAAGCACCCAGGTTCTCCCTTGTTTCTCTATAGCTGACATAGCTACCACTTCTGCTGCCTCTACTTCTGCCACCAGACCATGATGTTCTTCCTTTTCATAAACACGGCTTTCTTGCCATCGATTCTTCAGGAATCTATCACAATCTTTAGCCTATTCTCCCTTCAATACCTTGAAGCATTTTTCATGCCACTCTTCAAAGCATGCCATGTTGGCCTCTGCTTCATTGTCATTGTCACTTCCAGATAATTTATCTTTGTGTTCTTTTTCCATATGGGCACTTGAAGATCTACTGTTTGACCTCCTATTGCTCCACTTCCTTTCTGAGAATGACTTCTCCCCTTTCTCTTCTCGCTTTCCTTCATCTTTTCCTCGGATACCCTTTTTGTTATCATCTTTCTTTGAACTGTGACAATTCCTTGAGATATGCCCTGTTTTTCCAATATATCTAGCATTCAAAGGGCTTCTTGGAGGATTTTACATTGGCCATAAATGCAGATTATCCATCTTCATGCTTCAGCAGATGTGAAGCCTGCAACACTGCCCCAATGACAGTTTCACTCCTCAAACTTTCATCTTTGCAGCCCATAGCTTGCTTAATTGAGTTACACGAGCCAGGAAGACTAGCCAAGATGGCCATAGCCAAATCTTCATCACTTATTGTGTGATTCAAGGCTGCCAGTTGATCAGACAAGCTTTCCATATGACTAATGTGGTATGTTGGATCATCTCCATCTTTCATCTTAGTGCTAAAGAAACTTTGCCATAAGATTAGCTTCTGAGAGGTGTTATGAATCTTAAAGGTCTTTTTCAAGCATTCCCATTCCTCCTTTACAGTGCCCTTCAATCGTACCAGTGGAATATACCCATCTTTTAGGCCAAACATCATTGATGTCTTAGCCTTATTATCGTTCTTCCTTCAAGCCTTAAGGAGGGTAATCTCTTCAGCAGATGGTGCAACTTCTCCATCTCCTTCATTTTCTCTCAGGATAGGCTGAGGGTCATCTCCGCTTACAACATTCCAGACCTCTCTTTCTTCAAGAATAGCCTACAGCTTCCCAAATCAAACAGTGGCATTCAGTCGATCCAGCTTTTCCAAGTTCTTCAGGTCCATTTGTAGCTTTGCTATTCTCTCTCAGCCAAATCAATCTTCCCTGATCCTCTTGCCTTAGAGCTCTGATACCATGAAACAAGAACTAAGACTCCAAGAATTGGAAGAATTGGGTGGTCTCCTTACGTTCCCCCTTCTATATTTATACATGTCCAATATGATTATAACAAAGGCCATTTATAGCATAACAGAAAAGCGTCATCTCTGTTTCTGTTATTATAAGCAGAATCTTTTATAGATGGCTATTTTAACAACTAAGGGTCATGTTGCCCAATCCATTTTTATAATATTTGACAAAATTTTAAATTATCTTGGAAGATCTAGAGTTTTCAGTCTATAAAATGAAGCACATTGAACAAACTTCTGTCGGAGAGGGAGGTAACTCTATTGATCAAGTAGCCTTAGCAAGAACTTGTTGCTTAGATTTTGCAAAATATGGAAAACTTAATATTCTGCATGTAATTGACAATATTCTCCTATGGCACAAGGAGAAAATCATGGTAATTACAGTTGAAGGAAGAAATGACCGAAGCATTTACTTGCCCATCCACGAAGCATCATTTTAGATGATTATCAATAGATTATGATATCTCTGTTTACTAACACTGGAATTTTCGGAGGTGAAAATAGTCGCGATCAAGTAGGGGGCATAATGTTATAGCATCATCTTTTTGTTGCAGACCATGACACTCTAGAGAAGCTTTAAAATGGCGTCGAAGATGTTGCAAAGGAACTAGCAAGTAAGCAGAATATCACAAACAACTTAAATGTCTAGAGCTTGGCAAATGCACCAATACATAGTAACAAATTTCAAATACAGCCAACCTTCCGTCAACAGTTAGCTTATCTTGTTGAAGTTTCTTTTATCAATGGATCTAAATGCCGATCCAACACTCGTGTTTTCCATTTCTGATATCTGACTCTAATAAGCAGCAAAAGTTTTTGTTTCTCAGCTTAATGCATTTAATTTTTGTCATTGCACTAGGAACGATATATTAGAGTCAAGTTTGCCTGCCTACCAGGCCTTGCACGGTAAAATTCAACATCTTGGTTTATATTTAGCAAAGGGAGAACAATGACTGAATTCCCAACAGACAAATAATGTTTCTGAAGAATAGATTAATCAATAGTGCAGCCAAATGTGATAAAGTGGTGAAGCTAATTGTGCCAGCCCAACTTTGCATACCCTGGAATGATCAGATGAGCAGCAACAAGACTAATAGCAATGTCATCATTGAAGAAATCATTGAAGATAAAGACAACTCGGATCCAAGCAACCAGAGTCAAGATCCAAAAACCCATGAGGATGATCCTTATGAAAGTGATCAGACTGGCTTATCTGAGCAGGCTTATTTGGAATACATCATTGATAAGGACCCGGAAAGGGAAGAAATGCTAAATCCTTGGCAAATTGTTTCCTACCACAGAAAAAAGAAAAGCAGCAGAAGACAGACCCCTGAGCCATCTAGGAGAAGCTCAAGGATCTCTAAGAAAACTAATTTTTATGGATATTAATCTTAGATGTGTGTCTTGGAATCTCCAAGGCATTAATTCTAATGTGAAAAGGGATAGATTAAAGGTTTGTCTTTCTACTATAAAAGCTGACATATTTTTCTTCCAGGAACATAAGCTTCATGATGATGATTTTGAAAAACTAATTTTCTTTTCTTTGCATTCTAATTTTAAAGTTTGGGCTATTAAAGCTAACAACCCTTCTGCAGGAATATCTATAGCTTGGAGAGATAGTCTTAATATTTCTAATATTCAAATGATGAATGCTAGTTGCGGCAGGTGGCAGATTCTTCATGGAGATATTAACTTCAAAAAGTTTGCCTTTGTTAACATTTATGTTCAGCACCAGCTTAGTGAAAGAAGTTCTTTGTGGAATTGCATTAGGAACAGTCTAGACAGGATCCCTTATGAGAATTGTATCATGGCAGGGGACTTTAATATGGTCACTCATGATTTTATGAGAAGTACCAATTACAAACCTCTCACCAATGAAGAGGCCAACTCCTGGAATCATCTTTTGTTCAGCCATGATCTCAAGCTTGCTAGAACTCAGCCCAATTTCTATAGTTGGTCCAATCATGGAATTAATGATCCTATTCTTTGTCTTCATGATAGATTCTATGTAAGTGAGAATTTCTGGCATAGCTGTGATAGAGTCTCCAATCTTAATGGCTTTATTTCTGATCATTTCCCCCAGCTCCTTCAAATTAATGGTAATCCCAATGGCACTAAGAGAAATTCATTCTTTAAGTTGAATGTTTCCCTGCTCCAGCATGATAGTTTTCGTAAAGACTTTGAGCAGATTTATAGCAAAATCCCCAAGCCTAGTAATCAGCTGGGATGGATGAATTGGTGGGTTCAGATCTCTAAGAGTATCAAGAACTAGTTCAAGAACTGGGGTAAGCAGATCCACACTCAAAGTAAGCAGTACCTTGATGATCTTACAGCTCAACTTCAATCCTCCCCTCATGAGCAACATGAGGAGATCAAGCTTAAGATTGAGAAAGAGGAAATTAAGATTGCTAAAGGTTGGCAGCTTAAAGCCAAAATTAAGGAGCTTAAGGAAGATGAAAGGTCCAACTCTAAGTATTTCTTTATCAAGGCTAAAAGCAAAATCAGAAGAAATCATATTTATAGTATTCAAGCTGATGGTATGACTCTTTCTGAGGATATTGATCTTAAAAAAGCTGCCTCCAATCATTTTATTAAGATTATGGGTACTAACCATGATTTTTCTGAAGCTGAAATGGACAATTTTATCCACATGAAAAGTGTTATTCAAGATACTCACAATGACACATTGAAAGCTCCTTTTACCAATGAGGAACTTTTCAAATTCAAAAGTCTCTCAGGTATGGAAAAATGGTAAGACCCCAGGGCCTGATGGCCTTCCTGCTGAATTCTTCAAAAAAACTTGGGGTATTTTTGGCTCTGATATTACTAATCTGTGTAATGAATTTCTGATGCTCAGATCCATGGACTGCAGAATTAATACTAGCCTTATTGCCCTTATTCCCAAGGTTGAGGAGCCAAGTACCTTTTCTGACTACATGCCAATTTCCCTCACCAATGTTATTTATAAGATCATTTCCGCCACCATTGCCTCCAGATTGAAAATGATCCTCAACATTGTCATCTCGAACAATCAGTCAGCCTATCTCAAAGATAGATTTATCTTAGACAATGTAGTGATGGCCAATATTGGTATGAATTGGGCTAAAGAAACTAAGCAAGACATTGGCCTCCTTAAATTGGACATCACTAAAGCCTTTGATACTGTCTCTTGGAGATTTTTGATTAAGTGTTGTCATAAGATGGGATTTTCTCATGATGTCACCAGCATCTTTTTGGCCATTCTCAAGAATTCTAGATCTTCTGTTCTAATCAATGGGAAATGCAGCCCTTTTTTTTTTAGATCAAAAGAGGCGCGAAACAAGGCTGTCCCTTGGCTCCCTTCCTCTTCCTTATAGTCATGGAAGCCTTAAGCAGTGCTCTCAAAAAATCTGAAAATGATGGCAGAATTAAAGGCTTGAAGCTCCCAGACAAACAGGTATTTCTTAATGCTCATTTTGCAGATGACACGTTCCTTTTTATCAAGATGGAGGAGGCTTCAATCACCAACACTCATGAGTTTCTTCAAAACTTTGGCAACACATCTGGATGTAAGATTAACCCTACCAAGTCAAAGCTGATAGCATACAATCAGGTAACAGGGCAGAATTCTGCTCAAAATCTCGGCTGTGAGTATATCTCTCCTATCATTAAATCTAAAATTCTAGGCATTTCTTTCCAAGAATGGCAGAGCAATTTTGGCTAATTCAGTTATATCTTCTTCTCATGTTTATCAATCTTCCATTCTTTTAGCACCTAAGAAGGTCACCTCCAAACTTCAGAGCATTCTTGGTAGATTTATAGCTAGTGGAGGAACTAGTAGAACTTGGATTCCTATGGCTATGAAAGAGTGTATGAAAAGTAAGAGAAATGGTGGATTGGGTATTATTGATATTGAAAAGCAGAGTATGGCACTGGCAGCCAAGTATATTTACAAGGCTGGTTTTAACAAGATCAACCACCCTGTGTCTTGCCTTGTTAGACACTAAATATCTAGATGCAAGCCCTTTGGTTGGAGAAATGTCAAGATGCAGCTGCCTGATAGTCTCTTTTTCGACTTCAAGATTCGAAATAATACTCCAGGCATCATAAAAAAATGGATCAAGGCTTGGAAGGTTGTTTATAAGATATATAGTTGGAAAGAAGGGCTTTCTAAAGATCAATCAATTTTCTGGAACCCTTCTCTGATTCTAAATAATCTCAACATGTGTTTAGCCATGAATTTCCCTTCTCAATGCAGAAAATGGTCAGACAGAGGTATCACTCATATTTCTCACCTTTTTAATGACTCTGTTTTCATTGAGTTCCATGATTCTGTGCTGGCTGACTTGGATGTGGAGAATGGGAGACTTTATAATGCTATCAAGGCATGTTTAAGCCAAGGCATTTGGCATAATGAGGAGATCCAATGGCATCATAAAGGGAAAAATTACTATATAATAAAAATAAACTAGAATATCGCTTGCAAAAACTCCTACAAAATTAGAACTTAAAAAAGGGACTCAACAAAGTGCATTGACGCATTTGTTTTATGCCAGTAATGTGTATAGCATATATCACTATCTTATGGGCATGAGACTAGAGGCCAACGACCCAATTTCAAATCTCGTATATTCAATTAATTCAAGGATGTCTTTTAAGCATCTTGAACTATTACAAATCCTTTACTAAACAAGGTCTTAAACATATGGCAAAATTCGACTTACACAGTTAGAAATAAAGAAATGTTCGTGGCGGCCTTAATTTCTTGTAATATATAATGCACATTCATACTCGTTTCTTCTATTCGATACTTTAAGGTTGTACCTTCACAACCTTTTATCCTATGGATTTTGATTAAGAGAGAGTGCAATGTCCGCAAATCGTGAAATGCAAAGGTACCTCCTGTTGCCATATTCTCCATATTAGAAAGTTGCCTTAAGGTTCAAAAAAATACTGCAACTGAACACCACAATCAGATCATGATGATAGATAGCTAGTAGCTACGAGCTTTTCCATTTTATATTCTATTCTATATTCGTCATTGATCAGGCGTTTTTTATTGCCCTCCTTAGAAGAGCACCCATTTTCCCTTTGAAAAAACAAGATTCAGTTTTAAAGCTACTTTCATTACCTCTTGTTTGGGTCCCATAGGCCAATTGGTCTCCGTGGATGATAAAAATTCTATTGTATTCTATTACCGATGTTGTACCTGAATAAGTCGTGTTTTGTATGCTACAATTGGAAGGATTCAGACTCTTAATCACCGCACTTACTTTAGAGGCTTGATCCTTGGATAGAATCCATATCCATGCCAGTTAGGCGGTTCGAACAAGGGTGACGGGGCTCCCGCAGCAACAACGCCGATCGACAGATTACTCGCAATAGCAGGTTTGGAGCAGTTCTCAGCAAGTTTTGTTTTGGATATATACCAGCATATACCCAGCATATACCAAAATCCCACATGATGGAGGGTTTTCCCCTTTAGGGGCAACACAAAACACACATACACACACACAAAATATTTAAATGTCATATAATTGCAACACACACACATATAGTGTGCTAATTTCGTTTTGGGTTGGGATGGGGGTTTCAGGCAGTGGTTTGGACTATGATTTGCGTATGGTATTGTATAAGAAATCGTATAATTTGCCATGTGAGAGGAGCTTGAGTGTTTCATGCTATTTTGGGTGGTTTGGAACTCCTTTTTTCGTGGATTTTTTTGCAAAGGCTCAGTTGGTCCAAATTTGGAATGCATGTGAAGGCGGCTGCGGCAGTGGACAGGTAAGGACCTCCTGGGCGTGGGCATGCCCGACTTGGAAGCTGGTTGTGGGGGATTTCTTCTGTGTTACAGGGGTTAGTGTTTAGGCATCTGGGTGTTTCGTCCTCTGCCAGAATGGAGGAGCATGCCGCGTTAGATGTGGCCCTGAGCAGGTTAGCATTAGATGTGGCCTCTGATCGGCCTCTAATCTTACCCTTGCTCTGATCGGCCTCTGACCTTACCCTCGAGCTCTGATCGGTCTCTTACTCTGATCTTACCCTTTCTTAGCCGATTTGGAGGTCGAATGCTCCAATCTGCTCGAATGTGCTGGAATGACGCTGAAGCCATTACAGGGTGATTTATGAGGCCGATTTGCACTGGTGCTGATTTGCCTGACCATGGGACAGGCGTGGCCGATGGGGTCAAGCTCAGCTGCTAGCACTTCTGTTCATTCCGACAGGCCATAGCCGCAATTCTTCGTTTTTTTTTCCCTGTTTTTGGCACGAACCATTGGTTTGGTTTGCACCATTGAAACTTTCGTGGGGTGCGTGTATAAAAAAATTAAGGGCCCTTGATCTGAGAATATTCCTCAAATCAATGGTCCAGAATAAAAGATGAACTCAACGCTATAATACATGGAATTGAAATGTCATGTAATTGCAACAGCTAAATTTTAGTCAGATAAAAGGGAAATGTATGTAGAATCGATGTAACATAAAATTAATGGTCAAGAATGTGAAGATAAATATAAATTGTCAAACCCAGATCCGAAAACATTTGGCAGAAGTAGTCGCATGGCCACAAACGTTGAATTTTGCCATGGAAGAAGAACATAATTCCTGTCATTCAGAAAATTAAAGGCCAAAACGAAAGCTGTTCTGATGAAGAACAGGCCAGAGGTAGAGAGTAACGGACTCCGTTATGGGCAATTCTCTCGGATCCAAGAGCTATGAAACTCCAAGGCTTTTTCCAAAACTTTGGAAACAAGCTGGTCACGGCGATGGCCCAAGGCAGAAGCAGAAATGGCAGCACCCATGACGGGAACAGAGTGTCCGGCAGCTTCAAAACCAACCTGCAAAATAATGGCATGGGCAAAATGGGCGATCAATTCATCGCCCACAGCAGAGGCGCCCTCTTTTCCGGCGTGTTTCCGGTGAGGGGATTTGGCAACGAGGCCTGCTGCGCGCACCAATTTGAGGATAAAATGCTTTGAATCTTTGTATGTGAGATACACAGGCAGTGCAAGGGGAACCAACAGACCTGCTACAGAATGCCCTACAAAAGTACCCAACCGAGCCCTCTTTCTCACCTCTCTGTAGGGCTCCAGCGCTGCCTCTAGCTCTGCTTCTGCATACTCGCTTAGTTTTTGTTGGTCATTTTCCACCTCTTTTGCCTTGCTTTTGTAGCGCTCCTGCCATTCTGGCGCCAATTCAATGAGCTCGCTGTCGCTTCCTGATGCCTTGCCCATCTAAAACAGCGATTCAACTCCCTTTGATTGAATTTTATTGTGCACTCAAGACTTGCAAATTGGGGCTAGTATGACGATTGGGGATATTGACTTGGCCATAGATAGCCTGGCTAGATAACACCTTTTGAATGGTATGATTCTCCCAGTTAACCCCATGTCATTCTACTACATCAAGGCAATCCTTAACCTGGTTTTGCGAGGCCATTTGTCATTCTGAGCAAGAATAGTTCAAAAATCTTCAAACATGAACTTCATCAAGAGGTTGCTATTTGGAATTTATTAATTCAAATGTGTTGGGAGCTCAAGGTGCCGGATGCTCGTTTTTTTGTTCTATGTGCTCTGAGGCTAAGAACATATTTTCATGGATTGCCATGATTGCAGGTTGTATAAACTGGCCATGAGGGAGAGGCTCTTCGATTGTTTTATGAAATGCAGTTGGAATGGACCAGATAAAGTTATCCTTGTAATTATTCTCAAGTTTGCCCCTAACAGGTTATTGCACCTTGTATGACGTGCCTCTAACAGTCTATAAAATCAGATCTCTAAGTACTTATCATTTCAAATTCTAGACTTGGTTGACATTTTGCTTTTATCTTCTTGCATCTGCAGATATATAGTTCTGAGATATCAGGGGTTTTGTAGAGCCTATTAGAAGTTTTTGAAGCCAGTAGTTAACACAAACTCATAGATGGAACACTCCAAAGCTGATAGCATCATTCTTACATTCTTATCATCCATGATTCTATGCTCAACAATACGAGCCGGAACTTCCTTTGGCGACTTGGTTTAACAAGGGACAAAATTGCCTACATTCAGTAACTCAGCTAGTGAAGTGAAGCTTTTTAGCAGTCAAATGAATACATCTACATATGTTAACCTACCAATGATTTGTTTGTGGAGCGAATGTTATCGCCAAGTACCAATGATATGTTTGTGGGAGCAAGTTTCGTATTAAGCACATGGGCGGCACCATGCCTAGTTGCAGGTAGACCCGAGTAAACATATTATTTTCTTCCTGCTTTATCACGTGGTGGATGAATAGGATATATAGAAGCTTCATAAAATGTTGTTTGAAGCTGATCCCCTATCATGCTCGATCTTGCTTCGATCGCAAATCTCACATGATGATGTTACGAGAGCAAAGCAGGTTGCATGCTTGCTTGAGCTAGACTTCTGGACACTAGAGCATATTGTTAAAAATCTATGTTGGACTTGAGATAAGTAAAGATGACTAGTTGAGACTTGACATCCTAGATCAGAGAGAGCATGGAACGTGTTATCTTGAAAACTCTTTGAAACAGGTCTCTTTTGCATTCTTATATTACTTGCGACAGGGAAGTGTACTGAAGAATAATAATTGCTTAGACAAAGGACGAATAAGTGGTCCTAACATTGTCACCTTGGTCTTCAAAGCATAACATGCAGTTTCCATAAGGTCTTTGGAAAGACTAGACCCCTAGTTTGCGGGTTTCACCCTCTTCTAACACATTTATCTTCTGCACTCTTATGATTTCTAACAGTGCGTACAAACTTTGCGCACCTTTTATGCGAGTATGACTTATTTTTTGATGCTGCCAAAGGCCTTAGCTAATCGGAATAAGCTTGATACAAGCTCAACTGCAAAAAACATGCATAATATGATTATTTGCTCATATACATTTGATGAAGATGAGATAAATGCGTTGCAGGAGAGGACACATTCCATTATTCAGATTGATATGATTGCAGATCTAGATAAGCATGAAGGCTATGCCTTTGTTTGTATAAGCATCTTTATTGGATGCAGTTCTGTACGTATCTTATGCAACCTACAACTTGTAATAAAGTTGTCATCAATAATATGTAATGCCAAATTCTCTGAAAGTCCCAAGCTAGTCAGATATCAGAAATGGAATACACGAGTGTTGGATCGGCATTTAGATCTATTGATAAAAGAAACTTCAATAAGATAAGCTAACTGTTGACGGAAGATTGGCTGTATTTGAAATTTATTACTACGTATTGGTGCATTTGCCAAGCTCTAGACATTTAAGTTGTTTGTGATATTCTACTTACTTGCTAGTTCCTTTGCAACATCTTCGACGCCATTTTAACAAGGGGGGTTCACAGTTTTGGGCGTATAACCCATCTGCATGCACGGGAAGGGGGTTTTTTTTTGGACCCATTTTCGTACATATACGGTCGGTAGGGGGTCTTTTTTCTAGTATTTTTTGCACTATCCTAGGTAATTTTTATTCGAAAGGGGTCAAAATTTGCTTTTAAAGATCCGTATACAGGGGGTTTTTTTGCCACCCCATGCACGCAGATGGCATATCCCCCTTATACATGACTGAATCCCCCTTGCATTTTAAAGTGTCTCTAGAGTCGTCATGGTCTGCAACAAAAAGATGATGCTATAACATTATGCCCCCTACTTGATCGCGACTATTTTCACCTCCGAAAATTCCAGTGTTAGTAAACAGAGATATCATAATCTATTGATAATCATCTAAAATGATGCTTCATGGATGGGCAAGTAAATGCTTCGGTCATTTCTTCCTTCAACTGTAATTACCATAATTTCCTCCTTGTGCCATAGGAGAATATTGTCAATTACATGCAGAATATTAAGTTTTCCATGTTTTACAAAATCTTAGCAACAAGTTCTTGCTAAGGCTACTTGATCAATAGAGTTACCTCCCTCTCCGCAGATGTTTGTTCAATGTGCTTCATTTTATAGACTGAAAACTCTAGATCTTGCAAGATAATTTAAAATGTTGGCAAATATTATAGAAATGGATTGGGCAACATGACCCTTATTTGTTAAAATAGCTTTTCTGTGAGACCCTTAGGCCACGAGTGTTAACCACTCAGCACTAGTGAGTGGGCACTGATAAATCCATAAAAATTATAGTCTATCATGAAAGATAAAATAAAGTTACTATTATTATACCTAAAATAGGAACTCCTAAGTAGCAAATACGTGTCTTAAGTTTATGATAGTAAAAAATAAGAAGCTTTCATCGTATGTTTTGCACTAAGACGATACAAACTATATTTTGAATTGCTATCACATGTTTCGTCAATAATGAGTTGAAAAAGAATGTTATCTTGCTTTAAAATATGGCAAGCCTAAGTACAAACTAGAAATGGTCCATGTCTATTTTAATCAAATCTTCTATATAATGTGTTATTTTTAACATGAAATTCAAGGTCTATGTTGCCGAGGAAGGGTCACATTCATAAGAAAATATTGCCTATCATAAAAGATGCATTTTTTGTACTATTATCTTAACTAAACTCCAATTTGTTTGCGAGCAACCATTTCTAAATATAAAGAATACATGGTTACCCACCATATTTAAGTTGATAAAATTCTTCATTATGTAGATATAAGTGAAATATATGGAGTGCATCATTTATGGCTTTTCTGTGAGACGACGCTTTTCTGTTATGCTATAAATGGCCTTTGTTGTAATCATGTTGGACATGTATAAATATAGAAGGGGGGACGTAAGGAGACCACCCAATTCTTCCAATTCTTGGAGTCTTAGTTCTTGTTTCATGGTATCAGAGCTCTAAGGCAAGAGGATCAGGGAAGATTGATTTGGCTGAGAGAGAAGGGCAAAGCTACAAATGGACCTAAAGAACTTGGAAAAGCTGGATCGACTGAACTACCATTAACATTATTAACACAAACCATTGCATTTAACACATTTAAATTAAAATCCCCCTTAAACCCCCTTTGGTTTGGGTGCATATTCACACGGGGGGTTACTCCGGGCAACGAGAGCTGTCGGATGGGCATATTTTCCCTTTATTCCAACATCTGGACCGTATATAGCGATCCTCGTTTGTGGGGTATGCATGTACAAGTTTTTGTATACTGTATATTAAGGTTTGTAAAATACTATAAGGTTTGAGATAATGTACTTAATGGTGTTAATTTTGTACATGTATTGTAAATTTTTTAGGGCTCTCGCCGCCTCTAATGAACTTAGGTGAATATGCACCCAAACCAAAGGGGGTTTAAGGGGATTTTAATTTAAATGTGTTAAATGCAATGGTTTGTGTTAATAATGTTAATGGTAGTTGTGTGTTAATGGTTTATGTTAACTAAAAAATTTTTGTTCCTTCGGGCCTTAAGGATGGTGTAGGGATATAAACCATAGAAAGATAAATTAATATGTGAAGCAACAAGAATTGAGATTTGGAACCATCAGATTGTAGTTTGAAGATATAATCTTGAATCGAAAAAGCACGCTTTATTGTAAAATCCACATGTATCACCCGAAATGAGGCTTAATCAGATCACACTTCTATGGAATTTATACACAAAACAAGATTTCTAGATTATATGCAACCTCCCTTGCTCTCAACGCATCGCAGAATTCAAACAACTTAAGAAGGAGCATTATTCTTCAAAACAACTTAAAAAACTTAAGAAGGAGCATTATTCTTCTTCAAACAACTTAAAAAAAGGAGCATTATTCTCAAAACAAATGAAAAAATATTGTGATAATGAAGATGTACTCGATAAAGATTATGCGCATCAAGTCTTGTCCCATTTAAAATAGCATCTATAAATGCTTCCAAAGCCGTGAATGAGATGGCCATGATGTCATAATGAAGATGCACTCAGATAGAAATTGTGCGATCAAGTCTTATCCCATTTAAAACAAGTCTTATCCCATTTAAAAGAGCATCCGGAAATGCTTCCAAGAATGAAACGCCATGACCTAAATTGCATACCATATCTCAAGATCTATGAGAGCATTTTGTCGACTCAAAATGGTAGCGTAGCTGCCTTTTGCTTGGCCATATTTTGCCCGTAAATAGTTTCCTTGCTTGTCATTTCAAGATTGCCTGCACAATTCAAACAACTTAAAGAAGGAGCATTATTCTTCAAACAACTTAAAGAAGGAGCATTATTATGTCAAACAAATCAAAGAAGATTGTGGTAATGAAGATGTAGTCCGTATATAAAATTGTCGCAGATCAAGTCTTATTCCATTTAAAATAGCATCTAGAAATGCCTCCAAACCAGAATGAGATGGCCATGATGTCATAATGAAGATGCACTCAGATAAAAATTGTACGAGATCAAGTCATATCCCATTTAAAACAACATTCTGCAAATGCTTCCAAAACCAGAATGAGACAGCCATGACCAAAAATTGTATAACATATCTCAGATCTATAAGCATTTTGCGATAGGGGCCAAAGAAGGTATCATTATTGTGGTAATTCCGTGGAAATACAACAATACAACAAAAAAGGGTACAGTCGTTAAGAAATTCGATATGTTTTACTTACCTAACATGACGCCGATTGAATAGTATTTTAAAATATCCATCCGCTCTTTTTTTTAACTTCGCTCTTTTTTAGCCTCTTCTTTTTTCCTTGCTTGCAATTTCAGCTTCAGATGGGGACTTCATCCGCAAACTTCCAGCTAGATTTCATCGCAAACTTCCAAATTAGATTTATCGCAACCCGCACGGTAGGTATGGGGACTTCTTTTCTCATTTAGGGCTTTCCAGCCATGCCGCAACCCATTATTATCATGTCCTTGGCATGCCCAATCCGCGATGCACTAGTGTGTGGAGATGGCGTGTGTGAACTATGGGGAAATAAAATTTAATATATGCCAAAAAGTGTGGCCAACACGAGGGAGAAATCATAGCAAACATGTACGTAACATGAGGGTTACACAAGCTTCGGATTAAAATAACAATTGTGATGATGCTACATATAAAAAGATAAATATGGGAACTGCTGATTTTAGTGCTCCACCATACCACATATGGCCAACACGAGCCTCTCAATCCATGCTACTCATGCTCAAATCCAAGCCATGCTTTTGCGGCTCATAAATGGCTTCAAGGCATCCAAGCTACAAACTAAATCTTCGCACTCAGATATTTTGGTTTCCTAGAGGCATAAAACCAACAGGGACTCTTTTGCCCACGTAATGGTGCAATCTTCAACAAAAGATGCGCTTTGGAGGCAAACAGATGATTTGTAAAGCACAAGAACGAATTCGTAACACACGTATGGAGCAAAAAGGCATACTCACCCGCCATCGCCGTAACACATGCAAATTCAAGTTGTAGTTTCACCGCCAAATCCGGGGCCCTTAATGCGTCCTGCAAGGTCGCCAATCGCAAAGGGCTTAATCTCGAAGTCCGGGCGAGAACAGAATTGGCGTAAGCTTGATCTACCAATTCCGCAAGAACAGGCTCCATCGCTTGCCCTCTTCTACTAGGGTTCGATCTTGGTTTTTGGTTTGAAGCACAAAATCGCGTGATGTCATGGAGCCGATGTGAGGAAAAAATGCTACATATTAATTCTAAGAAGGCCCAAAACGATCGATTGACAATCGACAACGATATCAATGGAAAACGTAAATTATAAATGAGATTTGATACTCAAAAGGAAGGATGAGGAATGAACCAAATACTTTTTCACCATATTCCACGTTTGATCTAATCTCTCTAGCAATAACAAAACCTCGTACCATATCTAGTATGAAGAACACCACTAATCGACACCACCACCAAATATTCACTCCACCAACGACACGAATCGAGAAGACAATAGTGCAATCGAGAAGACAATAGTGCAGAGAACAAAATTTTTAGGGTTTGATCCTGCAATGGTCACAATAACAACCGTTAGATTGTTGAAGCTAATCTAAATCAACGCTCTGAAAAAGGCACACTCTAGAAATACTATTTAGTATGGGCCAATGAATACAGCACTAAAATCATAGGAAAACCATGCCAAAAAGCGTATAAAATTACAAAAGAAACCCCCTGTTATAATGCTACATATGGAAGCTGCAGGCTATTCTTGAAGAAAGAGAGGTCTGGGATGTAAGCGGAGATGACCCTCAGCCTATCAGGAGAGAAAATGAAGGAGATGGAGAAGTAAGTTGCTCTATCTGCTGAAGAGATTACCCTCATTAAGGCTTGAAGGAAGAAGAATAATAAAGCTAAGACATCAATGATGTTTGGCCTAAAAGATGGGCATATTCCACTGGTACGATTGAAAGGGCACTGTAAAGGAGGGATGGGAATGCTTGAAAAAGATCTTTAAGATTCATAACACCTCTCAGAAGCTAATCTTATAGCAAAGTTTCTTTAGCACTAAGATGAAAGATGGGGATGATCCAACAGACCACATTCGTCATATGGAAAGCTTGTCTGATCTACTGGCAGTCTTGAATCACACAATAAGGGATGAAGATTTGGCTATTGCCATTTTGGCTAGTCTTCCAGGCTCGTATGACTCAATTAAGCAAGCTATGGGCTGCAAAGATGGGAGTTTGAGGAATGAAACTGTCATTGAGGCAGTGTTGCAGGCTTCACATCTGCTGAAGTATGAAGATGGATAATCTGCATTTGTGGCGAACGTAAAATCCTCCAAGAAGCCCTTTGAATGCTGGATGGAAAATTAAGGCATATCTCAAGGAATTGTCACATTTCAAAGAAAGATGATAACAAAAAGGGTATCCGAGAAAAAGATGAAGGAAAGAGAGAAGAGAAAGGGGAGAAGTCATTCTCAGAAAGGAAGTGGAGCAATAGGAGGTCAAACAGTAGATCTTCAAGTGCCCATATGGAAAAAGAACACAAAGATAAATTATCCGGAAGTGACAATGACAGTGAAGCAGAGGCCAACATGGCATGCTTTAAAGAGGCATGAAAAATGCTTCAAGATATTGAAGGGAGAATTGGCTAAAGATTGTGATAGATTCTTGAAGAATCGATGGCAAGAAAGCCTTATTTATGAAAGGGAAGAACATCACGGTCTGGTGGCAGAAGTAGAGGCAGCAGAAGCGGTAGGTATGTCAGCTATAGAGAAACAAGGGAGAACCTGGGTGCTTGACTCAACTGCTACACATATGATGGCGAATTGCAGGGATTGGCTTACAGATTTTAAAGAAGAGAAAGATGAATTGAGCGTTAGTGGCATTGCAGCTGGGCTCAAAATCTAAAGGGCTTGCAGTTTGACTTGTTATTTTGCTGATGTCACCAGAAAACTGAGGCAAGTTCTGTATGTTCCCAACCTTCTCAAAATCCGATCTCACAAGCTAGAGTAGCAGATGTAGGCGTTACTTCTTGTATCAAGAAAGATGAATTGTTTCTTCTAAATACAAGAAATCGAGTCATTGCAAAAGCAGGGAGGATTGGGCATCTATACAAGCTAATTGAAGGAAAACATGAAGAGATTCAAGCATTGGTGGCAGCAGACCCAAATAAAGACCTTCAATTGTGGCACAGGCAGTTTGGCACATCAACCAAACAAGATTATAGCAGCTGCAGCAAGGAAACATGGTGACAGACATGGATGTAACTTCTAAAGGCAATTTGGTTCGCTGTAGGCAAATTGCATACAAAGAAAATTAAGAAGAAAGGTGCAAGAGCCACAAGGCCACTGTAGCTGATACACACTGATTTGAGTGGATGCATGCCTGTAAAGGCCTTTAGAAAACACTTTCTGGTGATAGTGGATGATTACACTAGAAAGACCTTTGTATGCCTTCTAAGAAAGAAGAACGAGGTGCTGGCTGTTTTCCAATCTTGAAAAAAGCAAGCTGAAAAAGAAACAGGATACTGTGTATGTGCAATCTGAAGCGACAATGGGACAGAATTTGTATCTCATATGTTTGATCATATCTTCATAAACATGCTCAAAATGGAGAAGCAGAGAGAAAAATGAGAACATTAAAAGAGTGTGCATTGAGCATGATGAAATGGGCAGAAGTATCAGACCAATTTTGGGGAGAGGTTATCTCAATTGCTTGCTATCTTCAAAACAGGGCTCCAACGGTTGCAGTTCAAGGAAAGAGACCAGAAGAAGCATGGGGTGGACAAAAGCCAGATGTTGCTCACTTGAAAGTATTTGGATGCATTGCTTATGCATTCACTCGAAAGGAAATTAGGAAAACCAACCTGGATGATCGAGCTAGAAAATGCATTTTTTTGGGTTATAGTATGAATGGGAAAGGGTATAGATCACTGGATGTGAATACAAGAAACGTAATTAGAAGGAGTCACGCAGTATTTGATGCATATGGTCTGAATTTTGCTCAAGAAGTGGAGGAAGGTGACCTTTTCCAAGAACATACAGATCTATGGCTGGAAATTCAAGAAGAGAATGATGCAACTCAGTGCCTCATTGATCCACGCGGTGAGCAGCAACATGAAGAGAATGATAGCAGGGAAAGAGAAGGTGGTGAGAGTGATCCCACAGCAGGATTACAGCAGCTTGTTGTGCAGGACCAGACGGAGACACAAATTAGGAAAATGGAAATACTAGAGGATCCTGAAGGGCATATTCGCAGGAGTAATAAAGGGCATCATCCTAAAGCACGGTGGCTTGAATGGAGACGATCAAAGGGATCGGCAGCACTGGCACAAGTCAGCGAATATGAGCATCAATTTGAACAGATGCATGGGTCTTGGTGGGATCAATATATGGAGGAGAAGTGTGCATGTGAGTGTTTTAAAGTAGAATTGCTTGAACCTCTGCATGTCCAAGAGGCAATGGATGCGCCAGATTTTGAATGTTGGAAATTGCAATGCAAGAAGAAATAGATGCTATGCATATGACACATGCATGGGATCTAGTAGACCTGTCAAAATATAGGAAACCAGTCGGATGCAAATGGGTGTTCAAAGTAAAGCAAGGGAGTGATGGCACCATTGAAAGATACCGAGCCAGGCTGGTGGCTCAAGGTTTCTCCCAGCAACAGGGAATTGACTTTGATGAAACATTTTTTCCTATATAAAAAATGACCTCAATCCGCATTGTCTTAACAATAGTAGCACAAGAGAACTTGGAAATCCATCAGATGGATGTAAAGACGGCATTTTTGAACGGATTTTTGGAGGAAGAGATATACATGAGGCAACCGACAGGCTTTGATCAAGTACAAGGCAAGATATGTAGTTTGAACAGAGCTTTATATAGTCTTAAATAGAGTCCAAGGGCGTGGTACAATCGAATAGATCAGTTCCTTCAAAATCTCAGTTTCACTAGATGCATATCAGAGTGGAATGTTTATGTGAAATGGAACATGCAAAATGTCCTCATGGTTACAGTATATGTGGATGACCTCATCATAATCGGCAAGGGCATGGAAGGAATCGATGCTATCAAGAACGCTTTGAAGGTTGAGTTTCGTATGATAGATTTGGGGGAAATCAAGACATGTTTGGGACTGTAGACATACAGAGATAGGGCAGCAAGAAGATTAGTCTTCCACCAAGAACATGCAATTTCAGAAGTTATGCAACAGGTTTGGGATGAGGAAATGCATGACAAAGAAAATCCTCGCAGCTCTTAATCTGAGACTTAGTAAGGAAATGGAACCTCGAACTAGAAAGGAAGAACTTGAGATGGAGAAAATCCCATATAGGAATGCAGTTGGGTGCTTAATGCATATCATGGTCAGCACTAGGCCTTATATAGCACAAGCAGTTGGTGCTATGAGCAAATTCATGCAACATCCAGGGCTAGATCATTGGAATGCAGTGAAAAGAATTATCAGATATTTGCAAGGTACTGCTACATTAGGTCTGAAGTATGGTCCAGATTCTAATTATCCAACAGTAAAATTGGTATCATTCGTAGATGCTGATTAGGCAGGGGATCAAGACACAAGGAGATCCATGACATGTTTCTCTCTCATGCTTCATGGGGCAGCAATTACATGGAGGAGCTCAAAGCAAACCTCTGTGGCTTTATCATCCTGTGCAGTAGAGTATATAGCCACATCTGCAGTTGTAAGAGAGACAATTTGGGTAAGACAATTCCTAGCAGAAATCGGGTATGATCAGGCATGGCCCACAGTCGTATACAGTGATAACAAGAGCAGTATTGCCCTTACAGAAAATCCGATACATCACAGGAAATCCAAGCACATTTCTATCAATCACCACATTACAAGAGAAAAGATTCTGGATGGATACATAATAATGAAGTATCGTCCAAGCGACGAAATGGCAGCAGACTGCTTACAAAACCTCTTTGTGCAGACAGGTTTCAAGTCCATAGAGACACTCTAGGTTTGGTGTCTCCATTACAAACAAAATAGGAGGTGTGTTACAAATATCCATCTATAAAAGATTCTGCTTATAATAACAGAAACAGAGACGCTTTTCTGCTATGCTATAAATGGCCTTTGTTGTAATCATGTTGGACATGCATAAATAATTGGGGAGGGGGGTAAGAAGACCTTTCGATTCTTCCAATTCTTGGAGTCTTAGTTCTTGTTTTACTAGTCTCCATTCAATCCAGCTCGTATAGGATCTTCCAAGATAATTTTAAATGTTGGCAAGTATTACAGAAATAGATTGGGCCACATGACCCCAACAAAAAGTAGGCAACCATTCATAGCAAAACTTTGTGAGCGTATAATAAATAGAAGAGTATTTAAAGTTATCTGTGAGTATTGAATTATGGGCATAAGACATCTTCTGGGTTTCATGGTTTGTATGTGCTTTATAGTGGACCATCACATTGAGCATACCTATAGATACCAAAATAATTGTCCCTAAACTTTGGATAGTCTGGCTCGAGTTCTCTGACTTAGCTCATACACTTGAGCCTTTCATATTACATAATGCATCCAAGATATAGTTCTGTCTGGCACATGCTTTTGTATTCCAACAAATTAAAACCTTATAGAGATGATAATGGATAATTGTGCATTATCATATACCATAAAAAAATGCTTACACTATGCGTATGTTGTGAATAACTTTTCTAAAATGCTCTAATCAACACACTCTACGATGCATACAAGCAGCAAAACAAACAAATATAATATTCTACGGTGTATACAACTAAGAAACAAACACATACAATTGACTCAACATCATCTATCGTCTTATTCTAATACCCTCATCGTGTACATCCAAGGCCGTATTCTAACAACTGCCCTATTCTGCCTTGTATGTCCACGTCAACATCCATGTCAGCACACCTCGACCTCGACCTTTCTGTTACTTTCGCCTCTCAGGTTCCCTTCTTTGCCCAAAAGTTGATGCCATAGTTGCAGTTGTAAGGGGCTCTCTGCTCCAATTTCTTTCGCAATGCTTTCTAACATCTCTGCTGCTTCTCTGAATCAAATGCAGCATTTCATGGTCATTTCATGGGAATACTAAAGATCTAATTTTCTGCACGACACTAAAGAATGACATGATATACGACTTCAGTGGTTTTCCTTCTCATTTCTTTGATCCCACCCTGCCCCAAGCCTGCATTTCTGCTAGTTTTTTTCTTTTTCCATTAGGTTTTCTTGAACCCACATGTAAAGCCAGCTTTTGCTCTATTCCAATGTTTTATATTGAATCAGGAATGATTTTGCAACAACAAAGTGCTCACGTGAACTTGAATTCGGAATGTTGATTATGGAGTGTAAAGGATTTCGGGTACATGGCAGGGCAGTTTCACCGCAGAGCAAACGCTTTCCTGGTATTGTGATGCTACAACCAATTTGTTTTTGGCCCCTCTATTTTTCTCTTGGGCTATTTGTGGGTTCAAATCCCGTTGTCGGTTTCTTTTCTTTTTGGGTTGCCCCTAAGGGGGCAAACCCTTGTTTATGTGGGTTTGTGGCATATTTCAGGTATATGCCAGTATATGCCCGAAATATGCCAATGACTGCTAAAAACCCATTATTGGCTGTAAATGGGCGGTCATTTCTGTTGCTCGGCAGCACTTCTGGAAACCGGCTAACCGTTGCGATCAAAATCTTGCTGCTATGGTGCTCCCGTTCATGGTATTGAGGCAGTCATAGATTTACGTTAGGGTTATTTGGCCACTTGCACAATATCTCTTAGGGTTTTAGAGCGTTTTTGGAAAATCGTAGTGAGGTTGGTGCTGGAGCTTTCATTTGCAGCTTGGAGCTGGAGATTTCATGGAGGTTGGAGCTGGAGCTTGGAGCTCTGGCAAATTACCACTTGAGTTCTTCTTCTTTCGGTCTCATCGTGATCAGAACCTAAACCTAGTTTTGAACCATCGTGCTTCATTTCTGCCCAAACGATCTCCAGACAGGCAAACGCTTCTTTTGTGCCCTCTGCGGCCGTTTTTTGTTGCAAGGACGGGTTTTTTCTCTGGATTCGATTGGTCTTCTGTAGCTGTTAGTTAAGTAGAGATGCCATTAACGGATTCCAACCAGGCTGAGTATGCTCTCATTTTTTTTTTATACATGCAGAAGCAACACTGAGGTCATTTCTGTGTTCTCTAGTTCATGATTATCTGCCTACAGCATGTAATATCATTCATTGTTCTGCAGGGAAGTACCATTGTCAGGCTTGACCGGGAACTGGTACGAAGGCTTAAATTTGTCGTTGAGTTTAAAATGCCCGATCAATCAGTGAGGGCATCAATGTGGAAGAAAATGATACCCACTAAGGTTACACTCGTGAGGTTGTTTGTAAATATTTGTATTAAGATTTTCTGTGCTCATGATTTGCCCTCTTTCCTGTCGAGGAATTCAGACACCTCTTGCTTCAGATGTGGACTTTGAGGAACTGGCTCGGCGCTTTGACTTTAATAGTGGAGCCATTAGCAGCGCGATTGTCCGAGCTGCTGCAATGGTATGCTGTTTACAGTTTCTATATACAGAAATCGGTCAACTTGTCTATTGCAGTAACGTGTTTTTTAATCTTAATGCACACTCACAGTTAATGAATCATATTCTACATAATTTTTAATGTTGATAATTGCCATTTATTTGGTAGCTTAGATACATTCTTTAGAGCTTTGCAACTTGATCACATCATTATGATAGACATTTTATAGAGTTGGGGCAGATGTTTCATGTATTTTCAGTGGAAAAGATGGGTTGTATTTTGTTCTCAAAAACCCAAAGGGTATATACATACAATAAATACGTATAATATCACTAAGGAGTATCAATTTACAAAAATAAATCATAAACAATGAAAATAATTAAACAGAGCATTAGCTAATTTAATGATATCATGCAGTAGGTTTACATGATTTCTTTCCTACTAGATCTTTTTCTTTAGCTGGCGCTCAGGATATGAACTTCAGATGAAGATGATAAAAGAGAATCCATAAATGGATCCTCTGATTGCCCCTGATCTGTTGTGGAAATGACACATTCTCTTTGTCCTATTTAGGCGCTGTCTAGTCAGATATGGATTAGATGCAGCATTATAGCATCTTGTTGGTTTTATGCACCAATCAGGTAGCTGCAATAAGTGGAAAAAAGGATTAGAAACCTGTGAAATATGCTGATAAAATTATAAAAGCAGTAATTAGGCTTCGGTTAAGAATGAGAGGTATCTCCTCCTGTCAAAAAGAAAAACTTGTGAAGCTCAGAGATGCATTATGAAAATTGTTTTCTGTAAAATTCAAAGATGCCTTTTGAAAAAGATGGTCATATTTTACAGGCAGCACTTCGAACTGGAGATGCATCTATGATAAAACAAAAGGACCTTGTTGAGTCTGCTGAGTACGAACGGATTCATTTGCGGGATGAGATGCACGAGTTAATGCTACGGGCTTTCATCTGACATACTAGCACTACCATAGTCTTGGGACATTATGCACATTGTTTCTTTTCCTTTAGGTATGTACTTAGTCTTAAATAACATCAAAGCGCCACCACATTAACTGATTCTTGGATCTGTTTTTTTTCAGACAGAATAATTGTGGATTCCCTAGTAATGGGGTTATCATAGTCTTAGGATGTGTTAGAATTGTGAAGAGGAGGTAATACTAGCTAATGCAGGTGTGCACCTTTTGTAGATGACTTGGCAATTACAAGTGAAATCTTGAGATCATTCTTTGTTAGCTTTCTATTATGTGCTTTCTTTGCACTGCTGAAACCCTTGTAAGAGGCCACATAGCATTGTTTGACAAGCGAATAAGAAATTTGGATATCCATGTCAAATTAACTTACTGATAACAGAAAGTATCCTAACAGTTGTTAGATTTGACATCCCATGTTGGCATACAGCACTCTGTCTCAGCATGCATAAGATATGTTTTTTGGAACATTTTGCTTCTGGTTATCCACATATGACAAGGATGTGAACCTACAAAAGGCATATTGAATACAACTAATCTTGATAATCTCCTCATTCTGTTAGAGCATTTGTTGTCCTTAATTGTATTTGTGGATGCTGCTGAATGTTAGTTCATGTTGATGCTGTAACATATGCTAGTAGTGTTTATCATAATCAGTATCACATGCTGGCAAAGTTTATTGGATGGGTCCCATCATATATATAAGAGTTTGTCAATCTATACTTGTACGTAGTAGTTTGCAGCAGAAACCAATATAGAAGCTACACAATTTCTAATGAGCTTATGGTTTAATGCCAACTGGTGCAAAAACTCGGCCATATCTGAGCTCTGTTTCATTATGCTTTTGACTTATAGGGTTTGGACGTAGACTCTAAAATGGGCAAAAGTACCATCTGCTGATGGTTTATAGCATTTTGCAGAAAACTTCTGCATCATTTCAAGATCGTCTTCCACGCCATTCAAAATTGAGAGATACTCTACCATAAAATGTCGAACATTAATAATGGATTCAACCTTGTAGTTTTAGAACCAAACAAATATCTGCACACTGGGGTGTCTCATTTTCGATGTCCCTTTTGTTCCCCAATTTAGTACTAAAATCAATAAAGGTGGTTAGAAATCTTGGAGGCAATTTCAAATTTAAAAAACAAAAATAGCAATAAAAAATTGAATTCCTTGAATCTTGGAGAACCGGGCTACAGTGCGTGCATGTGTTGAGCCCCGATAAAGAAAACTAAAACACCAATGAAATCATCATTCTTGCTTCTCGTCTTTCGATATGTTCAAGGTTTGAAAGGAACCAATGGATTGTGTTTCTTTTTCCTATTTGCAACATTCAATTTGTGAGTTATTAGCGTGTTTGAATGCCTTGCCTTATGAATTATGAATTGAGCATGGAAATAGCATTCCACTGATATGTTTGAGTCCAGTTTTTTGGGTTGCCCCTAAGGGGAAAACACTCATCCATGTGGGTTTGTGGCATATTCCAAGTATATGTCAGTATATGCTCGAAAACATGACTTTGAAGTGTGATTTAAGCCATTTCACTCTCGGGTCACGGAAGGCAACCCTCCGTGCGCAGCACCTTGTTTTTCTTGTATATGCATTTCTCGCTTCTTCATTTGTTTCTTACAAATTTTTTAGCAGATTGTTATGGACGATTGGGGCATCAAGGGCTCCTCCTTCCAATCGTCTAGCCGTATTTCCAGGGAAGAAAGGCACAACTTCGATCCTTCAAAGCCTACAGATAGGACTTTCGGATTTTGGATTCTGTAGGGCTTGCAGCCTGTTTTGTGCTGGGGATGCTTAGTTTTTTTTTCTTGCACTCTGGGGGTGGAATCTATCCTATTCCACCCAGATTTCATGGCGTAGCCATAGCCAGCTTACGTTTTTTTTTTTCCTTCTCATCCTTTGCTCTCTTGTGGCACCATTGGAAGTTGCACATAAATTTTCGTTATAAAATTCTTTGGTCATTGATTTGGCATAAATCAAGAACATTCACCAAATCAATGAGCATAAAAAAACACCTATAAAGTGCATCCGTATAAGGGTGATTTTCCACTAGAGTGGTGTATTATATTTTAGTCATTTCTATTGGGCCACATAAGCAAATAAGAAAGAAATGATTTTCTACTTTTAAAAATGACATAACCTATTTAGGTTTGAATAGGTTCGGTTCCTCCTTTTAAGGGGAATGGAGTCTTATTTTTATACCGGGGGATTTCCCACGGTATAAAATAAGACAATGTCACATATGCTAAAAATATCATTAAAATAAGACATGTCTTATTTTATTTCGGTTTTCCACTAGCATTTTGATGGTGTCTTATTTTATGACACCTTATAGTGGAAAAGCTTCTTCAATTCTATGTGTCATATTTTTTGATTCGGAGTCATAAACGGTGTCATATCTCAATGTGACAGTCTTATTTTATCACTATAGTAGAATTCACCCTAAGGTTCCTATAAGGTCCCGAAATTCATTTCTCCCTATGATTCAGGTAATGATGACGCAAAAAAAAGAGGGGTTATTGGTTTTTCTTTTACTTTCTATTAGTTCCAATTTAGAATTCAGCATAGCTATTTTTCTAGGTTGGGTCATCTACAAAATCAGTGGTTGTTGCCGGTTTCTTGGACTGGGGAAATTTGGAAGCAAACTTCGGCTTCAACGGGATTTGCCAGTCTTCTCAAGGATCTGTTTGATCATGTTAAAATTTTCTCTTGCAAGACTAGTGCTCCAGCCTAGCTTCAACATCCTATGTAGATCTACCATTTTGGGCAAACTTGCTTTGTAGATGATATGGCCGTTGCTTGTTTTTCTTTCTTCTGCAAAATGAGTGGGTTCTTTATAACGAAAAACAACTAGAAGGCGACATAATCCTTTTTCGCTTTTTGAAGCATGGCTGTGGGCTTCTGTTGCTGTGTTTCACTTCTGTATTGAATGGTTCCATTTTTGGACAACCCAGATCTGACCATCATTCTGATCACATCATTTAATATGCTTTGGCCAATGGGTTTTATTTACGTATTTCCTTTTCACATACGCATATGGGAAGCATTTTGTTATACGGGGGTGTGAGATGTATATTCCTCCACCCTTGATTTCCCATATTCAAAAGAATATAAGAGAATATACCGAGATCCAATGATAACAAGGTGACAGATCAATTGCACTAATGACCTGTAGTGCGATTGCGTCCAAAAAAGATTCCTTTTTCAAAAAACCCCAAAATTTGGTACTTTTGGCATATCTTAAGAAAACATTTAGATAAACGGTCCTTTGACCTTAAAAAAAGTGCATTTTTTAGAACAAACAAACAAAGTACAACATTTATAATTAAAAGGAGGTTGTTTTTGGTAGTATTTTAAACGCTTTTTCACTTGACCTGGGCGCACGTACACACAAACATAATACTAAGAACAGTTAGAAGCATCAAAGAAACTGCAAAAAATGATACAAGGCCAAAATATGATGTAAAATAGATAAGAATGTCTATGCGCGCATAGACATGCACCCTGTTTAAACAAGCCACATTTTAAAAAAGTCATCATTTAAGTGCAAATAATGATACAAGGGCGTTTTCATCCAAAGTGTAGTTTAAAGAAGAAAGGCATGTCTATGCGCGCATAGACATGCTCCCCTTTTTTAACAGACGATTTCTTTTTGAAAGTCAATATTTAAAAATAAATGTTATTTTTTTCAGTTTATAATCAGACACACAATTTTAAATGTCATGGGGGACCTCCTTATCTTTAAGGGGGTCATCATCGGAAACATTGTGTTCTTCACCGTTGTTCGATCCGCTTCTTCCTCCTCTTCCTCTTCCTCTTCGGTTTTTCCACCTCGGGTTCTTTATCTACCACCGGCAACAACTCAACATACTCCGCTTGGTGATCGGTGTTGCTCGATCTGTGCATCTCGTGGCTCTGAATCGCTTATTCCTCGCTTGATCGCCACCGCCCTTCACACCCACTTCTTGTTTCTCATCGTGCAAGTTCAATAAAGAACATATCCCCGGACTTAATGAAAGCAACACTATCGTAATCATACTCCACCGCAACACGCTTCTGACCCTTCCTCAAAGCACATAAAATGGTCGTGCCGAGAGCCCGAAATGCATCCACAACCCGGTCTCCGGTTGTGAAAACATTCCGAAGCCCGCTGATTAGTCGGGGGCTTCCGGTACGGGTTGACAATCGCGACCACGTGAACTGGTCGGTCAACTTCGTGGTAACCGCAGGGAGCCGGAAGACATTTCGTAGTCCATTCCCCGTGTGTTGTAGTGTTGTAAGGTCCCGGTGCCTAGTGTCTTTGTGGTAACCGATGTGAATCTGTTCAAATACGTTTATAAGTCTAGCACCCCCACCATGGCCACGGATGTTGGTCTTCACCCTGTAAAACAAATGAAAGAAGTCAGAGACAATTAGGGACACCAAGTTTAAAAGAGATGCAGACTTACCATATCGCAGGCTCGAATCCAGCATTGCAAGTGTTCCTTCAGCGTTGCTTGAACCAAGCCGGCTTGGTTGGTGGAGTGAAAGACAACGATCCTCCACAAAGGTGCTGTGTTTAGCTTTACCAGTCGTTTGACAAAGGAGTCAAACTCTGCGTACTTAAAAGGCGCGTCGTCACCTCGGTGTCGAGCCGCAACTTAAACCCGTGGGGTATGTCAAAGAATGATCAAGGAGTAGTCACCGGGTTTCAACACTCTGCCTATCTTCACACAATCCCCCGGTAGACTTGGTAGAGACAAGTGGCCAAATTCATCAAAATTCTCAAAAGCACTTTCGTACAATCGCCCGATCGGCCTCTTGTACCCTTTTCAACTTGGCTCTTTCATCTTTTGCTTGCTTCACCAAAGTCAAGAAACCCGGTGGTACCGGGGTCTTTTTTCTCCGCAAGATAAAAAAGAAAGTGAGTACACCGCAACTCCATGCGTGCATGGCAAGTAAGATCAACTTTGTTGTGCACGCGACACAAAGATTTAGTTTTGTCCATGCGCCGCGATAGACAAAGCCGAGGTTTTATCTATCGCCGCATGGACAAAACTAAATCTTTGCTATCGCGCGTCAGAGCAAAGACTTCAAATTGTCTATGCGCGCATAGACAAATGGTAAGATGCAAGATAAAAAGCAAGCAAATACTTACCCAGTTAGTAAAATTTGAGGCAAATTGTTTTATTTTCTCATCGGACGAGGAAATAGGGTACAGCTCCTGAACTTTTTCCCAAGTGTCGCAATTTAAATGGAGCATTAGTTGTTGCTGACACGTAGCACAATCTTTTTGGCTGCAGTAAATGAAATGCGATCTGACAGACAAAACCTACGCCAAGTGGCGACAGTACTTTGCTTAAACTTCGTCTTTGCATTTCTTCTAAGGTGAACTGCCCGTCGACAACTTTTTGCAGAACCTCGCAAACTTTGTCCATGTTTTTGAGGCCCTGCATTTCCCTCCAAGGCATCACACTCATATCCTTTTGTTTGGAGGGCTCTCCCCTTTTTCTTTTTGTCTCAGGCTTCTTCCCCTTTGTCTTCAAGGTACCGTCCGCATACATATCAAAAATTTTCTCCTGCAGATCCCAAATCTGTGGTGCACACACAAAAAAGATTGAGTGTCTATGCGCGCATGGAGTAAGGTGAGATTCAAACACAACAACTAGGGAAACTTACCCGGCCGTGCCTGAAGGCTAGCTGAAACAGATTGTCGTATTTAATCAATGAAGTCCTGGCATCTTTTTGATCGTGAAGTCAAACAAAGACTCAATTGCACATTACTCCTTTAAAGCGAGATAAGCCGTGCGGATCATCCTTTATGTCTTTCTTTCCGGGTTCTCTCGCCTATAATTATCATATTCTCTCAGGCATAAATTTAATTTTATCCGACAAGCTCATGCTCAACCTCAGTAGTCGTTGTTCACGCTTGTGGCTCATAGCAAGCGCTTTGCTTCAAATCCGCCATACACCAACGTTAGACGGCAAACAGAGAGATGAGAAGATTGCTTGCTTGAGTTCTTTCCAATTCTGCCTTTTTGCCTTAAATGTGTGTGTTCCACCAATCACAATGTACATGTAATTGTCAGCCTCTTCTTTCTTAAATTCTTCCAAGGTTTTACAAAGATTTAGGGTCGACAATCACTATGTGTGGGGACAGCTTGCATTCGCCCTGCCCTCGATTCTTCTTTTAAGGCCGCCCGGTGGTTCGGATAAATCTTTCTTACCCCAACGGCCTGTTACCCCCGAGGATCCTTTGGGCAACTTCACTCTATCAATCAGAAATGCATAATGCCGTGCACCCGGCACCTCTTCTTCTCAATGTCCTCCAAAGATTTTGAGGCCTGCCCTTGCCCTTTGAGGCTATCTTCGTGTCGGGTCCTTGGGGCAAGTTACACTTCAAGACTCCCTTTTTTCTCGACTTCTTCGCCTTCCCCTTGACTTTGAATTCGGGGCCCATTCTCGGTCACAAGGCTTGCCTTCCGCCAGTCCCATTGCTTTTTTTTTTTTTTCTTTTTTTGGCAAATCCAGGTTCTTCCTCCTCCGAACTCTCCGTCTGCTTCCACCTCTTTATTCGATTTGTTCATCTCTCTCCGCTCTACCCCTTGCTCTACATCCGGATCTACCTCTGGCTCTACCTCTGGCTCTTTCATTTTACGCTTCACCCACCGCTAATGGGTTCAAGAGTGGATCCTTGCACTTAAGCATCGTGTTGATGTTTCCACAAGATCCCCGCAAAAAAAAGTTAGAAAAACCCTATGCGCGCATAGACAAACTAAAGTACTTACCTTTTGTTGCTTGAAACAAGCCTGTATGAATTCTTGGGCGTTCTCATTCGCCGACATACTCAGTCTAAAAAACATCGGGTCAACTAAGTACGTGGTGTCTTCTCCCTTTACGGTGGTGGTGATCGTTATTGTAGCCATGCCGAAAAGTTGTATTTCGGTGATTCTGCCACACTTCTTAAAATCTGATCCGGTCAACTTCGACTTTGGCAAGGAAGATTTCGTGGCAATGTACAGATACACATAGTGCCGTGTCTGGGGATATTCACCACCTCTAATAATTAACCATTGACAGTTCCTACAGAAGAGAGAACCGTCATCATTTTGGGTCCACGTTTGCAGTGGTAAAGGTAGGGGAGCTTCAGGAGCAGGCACATCCTGAGGAGGCTTTCTGCCTTTGGTTTTCTTCCTACAGAAATATAAAGCACAACAGGTCAGAAAAATAAAGAATGCTTGTAGAACGAATATTTTGTTCAGAATTGTGCATTTTGGGTGAAAACGTGATCAAGCGAGCAATGCCACGTGATCTTACCATGTTAAATTGCATAAAAATGGCATATTTGGCATATTTGAATGTTATTTGAAGATGTAACCTTGAAGGATTTATTTTTATAATAGTGGAAAATATGGGAAGCTAAGAAGAGCATATTTATTTAATCTAACGGTGGAGATTTATGGAAAACTAATGGTGGAGATCAAAAGCCCTATTTCGAATTGAAAAGGCAAAAAGCAGAAGGAGGAGTTACGGTTGAAAGGAGGCGGTGGACCAGATTCAAGGGCATGGGGAGCAGATCCGACCAAGGGCAGCGCCGAGCATTCCAGGGGAAGATCCGATCACAACAGAGGAGCGGAGTAGTGCAGAACATGTCGCCAATCCCCTGGCCAAGATCTTCTGATACATTTCGTGGCTGTTTATTCATGCTCAGAGATAAGTCTATCAAGTATTCTGCTATTCAATTTTTAAAACTATGAATGTGATTCCTATTGCCAAACTGCCTGTGTTTATGGCTTGTTTATGAGATAAGTGCAATGGATATTTGGTGTATTCAGATCTGAAACTATGGAATATAACTCTGGTTCATTATCATATTACTTGTTATGAAATGTCTCCTGTGAATCTTTAAATCCTTATTGCTACACATCTGGATACCTGGGTTCAATTCCCTGTGTATTGATAATGAATTATCTGCTGGCTATATTGTTCCTACACACACGAAAACCCTTTACATGTTTGGTGGCTTCGCCCGGACCAGGCTTAGAGTGAGCGAGATTATCTCATGCATAAACCTTGCATCTGGAAAGAACCGGGAATGATTAATAATTATTAGTTGCTTGTCTGAATGATTGCTTGCATACTTGCTTCTGAATAAATTATGATAAAAGATTGAAAGAGGGGAAAACTTCACTGGGAATAGTAAATGGGGATTGAAGCGCCATGCTAAACAGAAGAGCGAGAGTGCCACTGTTATAGATGGGACATGCCACCCATATAACCTGTGATGTATGAATCCATCATTCACTAAAGAGCAAAGGGAGAAGCAAGCTCAATTAAGACAAGAGAGATATAATAGACGCCAGCAACAAGAGGAGGAAGATCTTCAGTTAAAAACACTATTCCACAGGACTAGCCATTCTGAAAATCACAGTCCACAAAATACACAAAATATGAGCACATCAACTGTTAAATCAGCCCGCATGCGCTATGGCACTTTTAGTGGTCAGGTAGGAGAAGACCCTGATGCACATGTTAGCCATTTTCTTACGGTGAGTGAGGCAAATCAAGAGAATACAAACACAGAGCGATTAAGATGGTTCCCAGCCACGTTGATGGGTGGAGCTTCAGAGTGGTATCGCCACTCATTGAAGAATACCACTTATGCTAATTGGAAGGAATTGGAAGAAGCATTTCTAGAAACTTTTAGACCTGCAGGGTTTATAGATAGACTGGATGATGAATTACAAGACTTCACCATGTTGCCAAACGAGTCTATTCAAAGTTATGTTAATAGATTTCGTAGACTCTTGGGTAAGAAACCTAAACCACCAGATGTTGAATATCAAATTAGATGGTTTACTAAAGGACTTCCTAGCCACATGAGCTTTTATGTAAAATGCAGTCCCCTCCCTTAGAAGCAAAACAATTAAAATTGCATCCCAACTAGAACCGCAGGATGAATTATATGAGAAACCCACAAATGAATGCTAATATGACAAGCATCCCTAGTTTCTATGCGCCAATGGGGCAAAGTGCTGCTGCTACACCTAATATTCCAGACATACATGTCCATTATGCATCCCCTCAATTAGTTGATTATAGTAGAATGCCTTACGGAGCAACTTCTAGAGGGTTGGTGCAGCCACAAATAGCTCCAAATCAGCCTCCTATATCTGATCTTCAGACAACTATTAGGCAAACAATTGATGAGGTCTTGAAAAAGGAGTTGGGTAAGCAATTATCCGCAATTAGAACACCTCGTAATTTAGAGCCCAAGCCCTCGTGAGAAATGTATGGTGTGTTCAATGTCAAGGTTATGGTCATTTTCCCAATGAGTGTCCTTTGACCAAGCCTAGGACATGGTGCAATTATTGTCGAGAAGTAACCATAATGATAATGATCAAGTATTTCCAAAGAAGATAGGAGAGATGATCCAACGAGGACAAATGTGAGACCTCACTGCCTCAAAACCATCTAGCACACCTAGCTATTATATCCAACCCGCTATGGTAGATGGTGGACAAATGCCGCCATTAGTTCCTGTTTATGCTGCTAATCCATCTACACAAGGGAGAAATAATACACCCAATAGGTTCTCAAGGCCAACACCAAGACAATCAAGATCCCAACAACCTATTAGATGTTTCAGATGTCAGGAAGAGGGACACATAGCTCCTAATTGTCCCAATCCACGAAAAGAAGTAGGTTTTGAACCTGTGTGTGGCATTTGCAATACCCAGGGGTTACACTCACAAGATAGGTGTCCACATGTATTGTCACCGCGATCTATGGAAAACGGATCTAAGGGGAAAGAAAAAATCCTTGACTCTAATTTATGTGAACCAATAGAAGAAAACTCATGCCCTATCTATCAAATGCAATTGAATCCTAATAATCAGAGAAGGAGTAGACGTGTGAGATTTGAAAAGCCCGAATTCTTAGGATTGGGTGACACCCAAGACACACCCCAAGAGACTTTGCATGACACACCCACATTTAAAGAACTTAAAGGCATTATGGATGCAGGAAACTCCTCTTTTCCAAACGAGAAAGAGTCTGGAGAGCAACTTAGGAAACCAAGGAGTAGAAGGAAGTACAAGAAAATTCTGAAACTTTCTAAAGATATGCCTACTTATGATATATTGGCTGATTTAGGCAATATTAGACCCACTATCACTTTTTGCACCGTATTTGTCTTTATCCCTCCATGTAGAAAGGAAGTGGTCATGGCTCTACGATTGCAAAAAGGACGTATCATTAATTCCATATGGCCTTCTTTGTTTGATATGAAATCTCCATCCGTGCATGTTGTTATAGGGGATTTAGGGCTAGATTCTGCTGTGATTGACGGGATCTGAGTTAACATTATGCCGAAGAAACTCTTCAAGATTAGACTTACCCCGCACCTTCTCCCCGCCTATTTTAGAGTAAGGATGGCTGATCGTAGACGAAAGTAAAACCTTTAGGCATGATTACCGTGTAAAACCATGATTGCAAATCTTATATTCCATGTGGATTATGTAGTTCAAAGCTACCACCACGCGGTATGTTCTTATCCATTATTATTAGGCCGACCATGGTTGTTGCAGGGCGAGCAATACACGATTGGCATAGAGGAATTTTAGTTATTGGTGATGGAAATAATAGGGTGGAAATTAGGGTGAGTGAAATGCCAAAAGGCTGCCGCACAATTTGAAGTAGAATCGATTCCAAAGGATCGATGATAGTGAAAGTAGTGACGACGATGATCATGATTATAATCCGGATAGTGCATATGCAAATGTAGCATCATCTAGTGAGCCACAAGAGGATATGACCTTGAAAGAAGAAGGTGTGTGTGGGAGTTAATGATGACGCAGTTGTAGATCCGAGGATACAATTCTAAATTTCATGGGTGTTATAGATGTTAACCAAGTTGAAGTGGAGAAGGAATGTGAAGAAGAAGAAGAAGATATTAAACAAGATAAATATCCTGATTATTTCACAAAGTGCACAATTCAAGAGATCAAGGTGGAAAAGAAGCCTGCGCATGAAATTAGTCAATATGAAACCTTCTCACAACCTCCCAAGGTGCAAGAAATTAACCTCGGGAAAGGAGGAGAAGTAAAGACAATAAAGTTAGGGGCTAATATCACTGGGGATTTGTATGACAATTGTGTTGCCTTATTTTCAAAATATCACGATATTTTTGCATGGTCATATGATGATTTGAAGGGCATTAACCCGTCCTTATGTATGCATAAGATTGAGCTTCATGCTAATGCTAAACCTGTAGTGCAAAAACCTTATAGACTTAATCCTAAATTTGCCAAAGCAGTTAAGGAGGAGATTGATAAGCTGCTTAAGGTTGGCTTTATCTACCCTGTAGATTATAGTGAATGGGTATCACCTATCGTGTGTGTTTATAAGAAAAATTTGAAAATACGTGTATGTGTTGATTATCGGAAGCTAAATGATGCTACTCGAAAAGACCATTTTCCTATTCCCTTCACAGACGAAGTGTTAGATGCTGTAGCGGGTCAAGAGGTTTATTCATTTATGGATGGATTCTCGGGATATAACCAAGTATTGATTAGACCAGAAGATAGGGAGAAGACATCAAAGTCTGCCATATAAGCTTTACCACCAGGCAGCAATTATTGTACTAATTTTTTTTATATTGTTACCATGACAGGGTCATCTGCTTTTCTCCGTGATTATTCAATTCATTCATCTCCACGCATTCATATCCTTCAACTCATAAAGTGCTGCAATCAGCTTCACCATCTTAGCAGCCATATGTTCTACTAACGTTGTTTTTTCGCTGCAGATGCATCCTTTTTTCTATCATTTCATGTTCATCTATTTTTAGTTGGCCTACCAACCATGACCACTGTTTTTTTTACCATTGTTTTTCCATTTCCCATATTGCTGGCCATTTTCCCATCCTAGCAAGTTCGTGTAATAAAAGAGTCCAATAAACAAATAATCCAAAAGGTAGAAGGAAGAGTGGGGGGATGGAGCACCATATTGAGGTTGCAGTAGAGAGAGTCCTGGCCTAGATGGGATTTGCCACCCTTGGAAGTGTTTTATATTCGGTAAAGCCATAGAATCGCCGATGGAGGCAATGGTTTGGAAGAAAATATTTTGATCATGAAGAACTATTTTGAAGAACTCGTCGGGACGTCGAGTTTTTTGTAAGGGGAATAATGTAGAACGAATATTTTGTTCAGAATTGTGCATTTTGGGTGAAAACGTGATCAAGCGAGCAATGCCACGTGATCTTACCATGTTAAATTGCATAAAAATGGCATATTTGGCATATTTGAATGTTATTTGAAGATGTAACCTTGAAGGATTTATTTTTATAATAGTGGAAAATATGGGAAGCTAAGAAGAGCATATTTATTTAATCTAACGGTGGAGATTTATGGAAAACTAATGGTGGAGATCAAAAGCCCTATTTCGAATTGAAAAGGCAAAAAGCAGAAGGAGGAGTTACGGTTGAAAGGAGGCGGTGGACCAGATTCAAGGGCATGGGGAGCAGATCCGACCAAGGGCAGCGCCGAGCATTCCAGGGGAAGATCCGATCACAGCAGAGGAGCGGAGTAGTGCAGAACATGTCGCCGAATCCTGCTGAAGATCTTCTGATACATTTCGTGGCTGTTTATTCATGCTCAGAGATAAGTCTATCAAGTATTCTGCTATTCAATTTTTAAAACTATGAATGTGATTCCTATTGCCAAACTGCCTGTGTTTATGGCTTGTTTATGAGATAAGTGCAATGGATATTTGGTGTATTCAGATCTGAAACTATGGAATATAACTCTGGTTCATTATCATATTACTTGTTATGAAATGTCTCCTGTGAATCTTTAAATCCTTATTGCTACACATCTGGATACCTGGGTTCAATTCCCTGTGTATTGATAATGAATTATCTGCTGGCTATATTGTTCCTACACACACGAAAACCCTTTACAATGCTACAAAAAAAAACTGAGACTAAGTAAAGAGAAAACAAAAACATAATAAACCTATGCGCGCATAGACACACTAGGTTGTTGTCTAATGACAAGTAGACAAAATACCTATTGTGTCTATGCGTGCATAGACATAAATGGTTTTTGTCTATGCATGCAAAGACAAAAACCTAGGGTATCTATGCGAGCATAGACACCTTAAGTTTTTGTCTCTGCGTGCAAGGACAAAAAAGAATTGTCTATGCGCGCATAGACACAATGGCTTCTACTCCATGCGTGCATGGACAAAAACTAGTGTTGTGTCTATGCGCGCATGGAGTAGAAGCCATAGTGTCTATGCGCGCATAGACACAACACTAGCAACTACCTACATATTTGCCTAAAATACAAAAATATACGAACAAATATCTAAAAAGTAGTGCAACTAACCTATTTTTCATTTTCCACACAAGCTAACAACATCTAAAAAATGCAACAAACTAATTCTAAAAATCACCATAACTACACTAGAGGCAGGAAAACCGTACCTTGGACCTGTCATTTCAGCGAGTGCTATACAGAGTTGTATGGAGATGTTCTGCAAACTTGGGAAAAGACAACTTCGGCGATGAGGCGAGGCGGCCGGTCGCGCCTAGAAGCAAGGTATCTATGTGAGAAATGCCCGCCCTTGGCCGGCCTATTTATACTCCGTGATTCAGAGTTGCGCTGTTTTCGTGGAAAGATACATGGACCGTATATTTTTTTCCCATGGGGTTGCTTATAGTACTAGTGCCGTCTATGCGCGCATAGGCAACTGAGTAGACTTATGTTTATTTACTGAACCTATGCGTGCATAGTATTTGTTTCCTAATCCCCTGCGTGCTTAGGATTTGTTTAGGCCAACTATGCGCGCATAGGCAACTGAGTAGACTTATGTTTATTTACTGAACCTATGCGTGCATAGTATTTGTTTGCTAATCCCTTGCGTGCTTAGGATTTGTTAAGTGGAATGTATGGGATTGCTCAGTGGATTGTCAGTTGCCACCTTTTTCTGTTGATTTGCCTATGCGCGCATAGGACTTGCTTGTTAGCAACCGTGCCGAAGTTTTTATTCTGTACAAGTAAGTCTTACACAAGCTGCTTTTGTCTTGCAAAGAAACATGTCGACACGCTGATCCATGTTCGCCGAAGTCCACCGACATTTTGTTTCGCTACCTCGTGGTAAGTTCTCGCTCTCCTCACCTCCACAAGACATTACAAATCGTGGCAAGAATCCTCGAAGAAGAAATGGAGGAGTCTCCGTCCCCTGTACATTTGTTCCGCCCCTCTTCCACATTTGTCACTCCTTCACCCAATCACATAATACGTCGCTCGTGTAAATTGTAACTTTCCACCAAGGCAAATATTCTCCATCTCCTTCATCGCAGTAATCAAAATGGGAGGTCCTTCTCTTTTTTGATACACCTTCTCCTTTTAAGGAGCTCGAACAAACACCGGAGGATATTTTTTGCGTTACGCTAGGCGCATTCCACAACGGCGGCGGGACCTTCTCCGGCGCAGAGGGGTTGAAGAGGAAGATATCTCCACGCTGAGAAGAAAATCAAGGACACTATTTCCACAGTCATTCTCCACCGCAGCTCAACCGAATTAAGTGACGCCGAGGTTCGTGACCCACCACCGGTCATAACAAGCGTAGTACCACAAGAGAGCCCTCCTTTGCAAGATCTAGCTTTTAAGAATCCCTACAAAGAAATAAAGAGATTTAAAAAGGGATCCTTTAAAAAAAGTTTTTCAGTGACAAAGGTTACGGAACAAGCTCATGGGCTTGAAATACCCGAGGCCTTTAAGGAGGCTAACTCATTGTCGAAAAAATGTTTGCAGTCCTTCACATTTTCTGCCATAAGGAACGCAAGGCATAGCTTTCTGTCAATGACCAGGGGTGACCAGGAAGCTTACCTGGCTATTAACGTCAGGCCAGAAGACGGAGACAACTTTTCTTACTACTTGATGAGGAAAACTCGCTTGTCAACTAGCTTTCAAAAGCATACATGCCTTAGGTAGCCGGGAATGGCTAGAGTGCGTAAACGCTTTGGATTTGAATCCACGTATTGATGACTATCACACCCAAAAAAAGCAGATTGGCATGTAATCGCTTAGAAGCGAAGGCTTGGCTTGTGGATTTCTTTGACAGTAATTGCGAAAGGTTGCCAAACAGTCCAGTTTATCATCTAATGGATAGCTTTTGCAAGAAAGAGGTCTATTCCTTGTACAAAGATCTCTTCCGTGCTTAAAACGACGTGAAGTTCATTTCTTACTCCTACTTCCTTCGGGTTGTGAAGCGAGAATTTAACCTCGTTAGGATTCCGAAGAGACACGTTTTTCCGTCTCACAACCCTCGTCTCTTTTGAAGGAGAAGAGATCTCGACTAAGGTTCCCGTAGAGAGAAGTAAGTACCCACGCTCATGTTTACCTACACGCACAATCAATGTTTTCATCGATCATGCGGCGCTTTAGTCAAAAATCAATCTTGCCTATGCGCGCATAGGGAAGAGTGTTTTTTGTCTATGCGTGCATGGGCAAAGAAACAAGGTTTGCACCAGTTGGTCTTCATGTCCACTCGAGCAAAGTGTCGTGTCTATGCGCGCATAAGCATAGGACACAGTTTTGGCAGTCTGTTTAAGTAAAACTGACAAAGCTTCTCATTTTGTTGCAGATCAAATTTCGCAGCAGCTCCAAGAGCACAGAGAGGCTCAGGATTTAGAGAGAAGGAAACTTGCGAAGGCATCGAAAAAAAATCACCGAGAAGCCATTACAAGATATGTCTGTTTGTGATTGATGGCATGGACCGTAAAAAGACAAACCCGCCTCACTTTGTGAATGTTCCTAAAGAGTTACCGGAAGCGGATTTTTTGAGGTTGCATTTAGTTGGCGCCCTGATTTTTAATGGTGTGGTGGACTGCAGAGTTTACTTGACTTACCCAAACATTCATGGTGATCCTAACCTTACTGTGACAATTCTTAACAAGATATTGCTGGCAAAAGAAAAGCTACCTCCGGTGCTTTATGTACAGCTGGACAATACCACCGTGAGAACAAAACCGGGTATTCTTTTGCTTACATCGTGGCTTTGGTAGAGCTTGGCATATTTAGGAAGGTTAAAGTGGGCTTTCTTCTAGTGGGTCACACAAATGACCAGATCGACCAGATGTTCGGGCCGCTTAAGTGAGACTCCGCCGAAAAAAAGCTTTCTGTCTTGACTCCTTGTTGGAAGTGATTGAACAATCTTACAATCCAGAACCGGTTATCGAGGTCTTAGCCGAGACTACCGATTTCCGTGAATTTGTAGTCTACTTCAGGTCCTGCCATCCACCCGCTAAATAATTTGACATTTCAGCATCATGTCAAATTCAAAATTCGCAAACGGAAAGCTTGTCTTCAAGGTAAATACTTTGTAACCTCCAAGTCCCTCGCTGCCCTGAACCAGGGTTGGAGTACCTTAAGTTTATCCCGACGCTACGAGAAATGAAAAGAGCTTTGCAAAGAGCCCCTAAAAGTTCCATTGACTACACCAAAAAGAATCCACCAAGGATCCCTTTGTCTCACCGGCCAACATGGAGAAAAACATACGGTTGGGATTTAAGTACTTCAAAGGACGTAGACAAACGCCGGGTGGGAAGACTGGTTTGAGGTCATGACAGATTTAACAAAGATCTTGAAGAGCACCGCCTTAGAGGTTCCCTTTAGATGGCCTTGTAGTCGGCCGTCACAACCTGTTCAAATTCCACAGAAAAGTGCGGGACCGGATTTGACTCCCCACCGGTGAACAACAAAGAACCCGACCGCCAAATGTATTTAGGGGCTTAAAAGCAAGAAAAAGAAAGTCGGTCAAACTCCAGAAAAGCTTGCAGACTTACAAAAGGACATGTTAATAGCAGTCCCTTCAACAGATGACGATGAGGAGCGTCCTTTCTGGATTGCAAGGGTCAAAGATATTACCTACAAAGATAACCTTCCTTCAGTTGTAAAGGTTCACTGGTATGCCACTAAGGCTACAGATCCATATACTGGTAGATATGATCCTCAAGTCGTTCCTGTCAAGAAGGGAAGGAAAACAATGAACAAGAATCACGTGGATGATGTCGACTTGAATGAAACAGCTGTCCTTGCCTACGACTTTACTTTGAGGGTTGATAATAAACTTCGCAGCACAACAGTTACATTGTTGAAGGAACAAATCGAGGACAGCTCGGACGACACTGAAGAAACTGAGGAGCCTACTTCGTCCAGTTCTTCAGGCGAACCAACAGAGGGTCCTAGTAGTGGAGATGAAGAAGGAATCGATGAGTATGACGACGTTCCTGATGAAGCCACTCTCGCCGAATGGCAGCGCGCTAACCCTGGCAAGAAGCTGCTATTGTAAAGGTGTAAATTTGTAGTTACATTCCTGCTTTGCACGCAGAGGCTTTAATATTTTTGTACGTAAGTTGTTTGAAAAGCAAGCAAGACTTTTGGTATTTGTTGTGATACACTCTTTGCTTTTATGCAAAGCTTGTGTAAACTTTGTAATGATGTTGAATATTAAACAAAAAGACCTTTTGGAGTACTTTTTTTATTTTCATTTGCTGAAATAAGTTTTTTGTCTTGGACTGTCTATGCGCGCATAGACATTTTATCTTAAAGTTTGTTCCAGGCTTGGTGAATGAACCTATATTGTGCCTTCTTTGCAAGCTTTTTAGATCTTAAGTGAAAGAGATTCAAGCTCATACAGCTTTTCGAGTGATTTGTATTATTTTTTGGTATACCAAAAAATTTCTAACTGGGACTGTCTATGCACGCATAGCACCTTGTCTCCCAGGTTTTTCTAGGACTACTAACGGAACCTGTATTTTTCCTTTTTTGCTAGCTTTTAAAAGTTGTACTAGCTAAGATTCCAACTATTTTTTTTTTGTTGATTTCTTGTCCGTGCTAACTTCCCCAAGTTTTTTTTTTTGTTTTTAGGACACCCAAAAATGGTGCACGGAAAGTAAAAAGAACAGCATTTTTTAATAATTAGACACCAAAAAGAGCACCTGTTAACTAAATTTGTAGTCTATTTTTTTAAGTGACCCCCCAAAAGTGGTCGAATTTAAGGGAATCTTAGGGAATCTACAAAAGATGCTTTTTATTAGTGCAATTGCAGATCATTAGTGCATTTGATCCGTCACCTTGTTTGATCCTCAAAAATCCATAAGGAGTCATAAATATCCGGAACTATGACAAATGAAGTTGGTAGGGATGAGCCCTCGGTAGCTTGCATCTTCTAATCTAAAGTCTATTTGGATTGCGTGAGGAGTCGGGAATATTCCTAAGGGGTATTATCATTCCTTTTTGTTCCTCCAAAAGTCCTCCGGCTTCTACGAGTTATAGGGGCCCCACTATTTTCCACATTGATTTGCACATTTGGCTGCGCTGTTGATTAATCTATTCTTCAGAAACGTTATTTGTCTGCTGGGAATTCAGTCAGCGTTCTCCCTTTTAAGCTTCAAAAATCTGTTTCATCAAAGAACCTTTGCTAAATATAAACCAAGATGTTGAATTTTACCATGCAAGGCCTGGTAGGCAGGCAAACTTGGCTCTAATATATCGTTGCCGGTTTCTTGGAATGGGGAAATTTGTAAGTAAACTTCGGCTTCAATGGGATTTGCCAGTCTTCTCAAGGATCTGTTTGATCATGTTAAAATTTTCTCTTGCAAGATTAGTGCTCCAGCCTAGTTCAACATTCTATGTAGATCTACGGTTTTGGGCACACTTGCTTTGTAGATCATATGGCTGTTGCTTGTTTTTCTTTCTTCTGCAAAATGAGTGGGTTCTTTTCTTCACAACAAAAAACAACTAGAAGGCGACATAATCCCTTTTCGAGGCATGGCTGTGGGCTTCTGTTGCTGTGTTTCATTTGTCTATTGAATGGTTCTATTTTTGGACAACCCAGATCTGACCATCGTTCTGATCACATCATTTAATGTGCTTTGGACAATGGTTTTTATTTACGTATTTCATTTTCACATACGCATATGGGAAGCATTTTGTTATACAGGGGTGTGAGATGTATATTTCTCCACCCCTGATTTTCCACATTCAAAAGAATATAAGAGAATATGCCGAGATCCAATGATCCTCAAAAATCCATAAGGAGTCATAAATATTTGGAACTATGACAAATGAAGTTGGTAGGGATGAGCCCTCGGTAGCTTGCATCTTTTAAAGTCTATTTGGATTGCCTGAGGAGTTGGGAATATTCCTAAGGGGTATTGTCATTCCTTTTTGTTCCTCCAAAAGTCCTTCGGCTTCTACGAGTCATAGGGGCCCCACTATTTTCCACATTTATTTGCACATTTGGCTGCACTATTTCTTTTTTTTTGGTTTTTTTTTTTTGGTTTTTTTTTAATAATTGAAGGCTTTGTATGTATATATTTATACAAGTTTATTATTATTTAGGGCCTACACATTTGGAGAAATTTGTGACAAAAATGTGTGAAAAATAACCTACGAAATATACCCAATGTGAAAGACTCTCCTAGATTCCTTTCTAAGATTTCCTGAGATTCTCAAAGATTTTAAGAAGATTTTCTTAGATTTCTCTAGACTCTCAAAGATTCTCCCGAGATCCCCTAAGATTCTATGTACCTTCTCTTAGATTCTCTAAGATCCTATGAACATTTGCCTAGATTCTACAGGATTCCATCAAGATTCCTCTAGATTATCAAAGATTTTATGAAGATTCCCTTGGATTCCTCTAGATTCGCAAAGATTCTCTTTTGATTTCCATAGATTCCAATATTGTCTTGAGATTCTTTTAGATTCTCAAAGATTCCAAAAAGATTCCCCTAGATTCAATTAAAGTACCATAGATTCCATTAAGATTACAAGATTCACCTTGCAAAACACATACAACGTGAAAGATTCTCTTAGATTCTTAAAATTCTACTGAGATTCCACTAGATTTTTAAAGATTATCCCAAGACTCTTCTACATTTCTCAAGATTCTATGTATACTCTTTTAGATTGCCTTAGATCATATGAAAGTCCTCAAGATTGTCCAGGATTCTATCGAGATTTCCCTAGATCATAAAAGATTCCTCTAAATTCCCTAGGATTTTATGTAGACTCTTCTACATTTCCTTAGATTCTATAAAGATTCCCTTACATTCTCCAAGATTCCTCTAGATTCTCTCAAGATTCCCATAGATTCCCCAAGAATCTATGTATGTTCTCGTAGACTCTCTAAGATCCTATGAAGATTCCCTTAGGCTCTCCAAGATTCCATCAAGATTCCCCTAGATTCTCAAAGTTTCCATTGGGGTTCCCTAGATTCCCAAAGATTCTCTCAAGATTCACATGATTCCCCAAGATTCTATATAGATTCTCCTAGATTCTCTAAAATCCTATCAAGATTTCCCTAGATTCTCAAGTATATTCTATGAAGATTCCTTAGATTCCCATAGATCCTCTTGAGATTCCCATAGTCCCTAAGATTCTCTTGAGATTCCCTGAAATTTTCAAAGACTATCCTAAGATTCCTATAGATTCCTTAAGAATCTATCTAGATTCTCTTAGCTTCCCTTACATCTTATGAGGACACCCCTAGATTCTCAAAGTTTCTCTCAAGAATCCCATAGATCCCCCAAGATTCTATGTTGATTCTCCTAGATTCTCTAAGATCCTATGAAGATTCCCCTAGATTCTCAACGATCCTTTTGAGACTCCTCTAGATTATATTGAGATTCCTCTAGATTCCTCAAGATCCCATGAAGATTCCTCTAGATTCCTTTAAATTATCTTAGATTTTGTAAAATTCTAAGAAGATTCCTTTAGATTCTTTAAGATTCCCAAGATTCTCAGAAATTTTATGAAGATTCCCGTAGATTCCTCTAGATTTTCCCAAGATTCCCATAGATTCCCCAAGATTCTATATAGATTCTCTTGGATTCTCTAATCCTATAAAGATTCCTCTAGATTCTCTAAGATTCCATCAAGATTCCCTAGATTCTTAAAGATTTATGAAGATTCCACTGGATTCCTCTAGGTTCGCAAATATTCTCTTGTGATTCCTATACGTTCCTAAAGATTCTAATGAGGTTCCTCTAGATTCTCAAAGATCCCAGGAAGATTCTCCTAGATTCTCTTAGTGTACCATAGATTTCGTTAAGATTCACGACGATTCCATTGGATTCCACTAGATTCGCAAAGCTTCTCTTGTGATTCCTATAGATTCTTTAAGATTCTATTGAGATTCCTCTAGATTCTCAAAGATCCTAGGAAGATTCCTCTAGATTCCCTTAACATACCATAGATTCTATTCAGATTCTAAGATAAGAAGATTCTTAGGATCCGATCAAGTTGGCTCCAACTATGACGAAATGGTATCAAAGCACAACTCATTGGAAAGTTCTCAACAAGAGGAATCCAACGGTGTGGGCCCCACCTTAATCCGACCTCTCTAGTGCAAGTTATGGGCGTTTGAATGTGATTGAGAAAAGGAAGCTTCCTAGAAAGTCTATCCAATAAATGCTTTGCCACCTCATTACATTTTTATTAATGAGGATGTCACCTCACCTCATTTATGAAAAAAAAGTAATTTAATATAAAAACTTAATGGTTAGGATTTATCCTAACCTTTTGATCTAATGGCTAAAATTTGCTACACCAAATCACCTTTAAAGAAACTTCCTTGTACCTTCCCTACAAAAATCAAAGGCTATGATTTCTCCTTCCCCTTTGATCCAACGGTTCACAGATGGGGTGCATGCCCCCATGCATGCCCATGCATATGCACACATCTAAATATGTGGCCGAGATTTAACCCCTGAAATTCAACGGCCCAGATGAAAAGGAGCAACCGATGTGTCCCACACATCAAAGTGTGTTTATATATATAATGATAGAGAGAATAAGTACAAAAGGTTCGAGAATGCAATGATATAAGTATGCATTCTCTAGGTCCCGAAAATATATGAAAGCATAAGGTTTGAGAATGCAAATAATATAAGCATGCATTCTCTACTTTAAAATAATATCATAGCTTATATCTTAAAGTTCTGAAATATCCCACATGGATATCACTTTCACCCTAATCCTCTGGAAATCGAGCAGAAAGAGCAAAACAGGCAGTTGCATGTCCAAAATTTTGCCGGGTTGAAATGCCCAGTAAGATCCACAGCTTAACAGATCAGCAATCTTCTGAAATCTAGGTTTTGGATGCAAGAGCAGTCGCATCGACATTGATCTCCATGATACTCCGAAGAATTGGCCCCGAATTGGTCAAGCCACATTGAATTAATCATGAGATTAATCTGGTCCCATTTGATCTTCTTTTGTCCCACTAAGATGTTACCTGAAAAACAAAGAAGGAATGTATAAGTTACATAAACACCTCATTGTTTCATTTTATATCAAATTTCGACTGTTCAATGACAGTCTTAGGCCAAATAATCTCTTCATTAAAGATGAGAGAGTTTCTAGCCTTCCACATTCTCCAAAGGAGGATATAGATTCTCCAATCTCTGGGATAGTGTGGAAACAAAATATCCACCAAGGCAGTTTCAGAAAGATATGGAATATTAAACTCAGTAGCTGCCAGTTCAAGAACCCATTCTGACCAAAGGCAATTTCTAAAAAGGTGCTCTTCATCTTCAAGCTCCTGCAAACATCTTTCACCCAAATTAGAGGTCATATTCAATCTGAATCTCTTGGAGTTAGTGGCCAAAGCTTTGTGCCAGAGCTGCCAGATAAAAGATTTAATCTTAGGATTGATAGGGGAATTCCACATAAATCTCAGATTTTCAGAACACCTGTCCACAGAGATATTCCATTTTAAATGTAAGGAAAGAGTGTAGCCTCTTGTCAGAAACTTGTAGATCAGGCTAACTTTATAGTAATGTTTCCCTTTATGATGCCATTGGATCTCCTCATTATGCCAAATGCCTTGGCTTAAACATGCCTTGATAGCATTATAAAGTCTCCCATTCTCCACATCCAAGTCAGCCAGCACAGAATCATGGAACTCAATGAAAACAGAGTCATTAAAAAGGTGAGAAATATGAGTGATACCTCTGTCTGACCATTTTTGCATTGAGAAGGGAAATTCATGTTGAGATTATTTAGAATCAGAGAAGGGTTCCAGAAAATTGATTGATTTTTAGAAAGCCCTTCTTTCCAACTATATATCTTATAAACAACCTTCCAAGCCTTGATCCATTTTTTGATGATGCCTGGAGTATTATTTCGAATCTTGAAGTCGAAAAAGAGACTATCAGGCAGCTGCATCTTGACATTTCTCCAACCAAAGGGCTTGCATCTAGATAAATAGTGTCTAACAAGGCAAGACACAGGGTGGTTGATCTTGTTAAAGCCAGCCTTGTAAATATACTTGGCTGCCAGTGCCATACTCTGCTTTTCAATATCAATAATACCCAATCCACCATTTCTCTTACTTTTCATACACTCTTTCATAGCCACAGGAATCCAAGTTCTACTAGTTCCTCCACTAGCTATAAATCTACCAAGAATGCTCTGAAGTTTGGAGGTGACCTTCTTAGGTGCTAAAAGAATGGAAGATTGATAAACATGAGAAGAAGATATAACTGAATTAGCCAAAATTGCTCTGCCATTCTTGGAAAGAAATGCCTAGAATTTTAGATTTAATGATAGGAGAGATATACTCACAGCCGAGATTTTGAGCAGAATTCTGCCCTGTTACCTGATTGTATGCTATCAGCTTTGACTTGGTAGGGTTAATCTTACATCCAGATGTGTTGCCAAAGTTTTGAAGAAACTCATGAGTGTTGGTGATTGAAGCCTCCTCCATCTTGATAAAAAGAAAGGTGTCATCTGCAAAATGAGCATTAAGAAATACTGTTTGTCTGGGAGCTTCAAGCCTTTAATTCTGCCATCATTTTCAGATTTTTTGAGAGCACTGCTTAAGGCTTCCATGACTATAAGGAAGAGGAAGGGAGCCAAGGGACAGCCTTGTTTCACGCCTCTTTTGATCTCAAAAAAAGGGCTGCATTTCCCATTGATTAGAACAGAAGATCTAGAATTCTTGAGAATGGCCAAAAAGATGCTGGTGACATCATGAGAAAATCCCATCTTATGACAACACTTAATCAAAAATCTCCAAGAGACAGTATCAAAGGCTTTAGTGATGTCCAATTTAAGGAGGCCAATGTCTTGCTTAGTTTCTTTAGCCCAATTCATACCAATATTGGCCATCACTACATTGTCTAAGATAAATCTATCTTTGAAATAGGCTGACTGATTGTTCGAGATGACAATGTTGAGGATCATTTTCAATCTGGAGGCAATGGGGCGGAAATGATCTTATAAATAACATTGGTGAGGGAAATTGGCCTGTAGTCAGAAAAGGTACTTGGCTCCTCAACCTTGGGAATAAGGGCAATAAGGCTAGTATTAATTCTGCAGTCCATGGATCTGAGCATCAGAAATTCATTACACAGATTAGTAATATCAGAGCCAATAATACCCCAAGTTTTTTTTGAAGAATTCAGCAGGAAGGCCATCAGGCCTTGGGGTCTTACCATTTTTCCATACCTGAGAGACTTTTGAATTTGAAAAGTTCCTCATTGGTAAAAGGAGCTTTCAATGTATCATTGTAAGTATCTTGAATAACACTTTTCATGTGGATAAAATTGTCCATTTCAGCTTCAGAAAAATCATGGTTAGTACCCATAATCTTAATAAAATGATTGGAGGCAGCTTTTTTAAGATCAATATCCTCAGAAAGAGTCATACCATCAGCTTGAATACTATAAATATGATTTCTTCTGATTTTGCTTTTAGCCTTGATAAAGAAATACTTAGAGTTGGACCTTTCATCTTCCTTAAGCTCCTTAATTTTGGCTTTAAGCTGCCAACCTTTAGCAATCTTAATTTCCTCTTTCTCAATCTTAAGCTTGATCTCCTCATGTTGCTCATGAGGGGAGGATTGAAGTTGAGCTGTAAGATCATCAAGGTACTGCTTACTTTGAGTGTGGATCTGCTTACCCCAGTTCTTGAACTAGTTCTTGAAGAAAACTATCATGCTGGAGCAGGGAAACATTCAACTTAAAGAATGAATTTCTCTTAGTGCCATTGGGATTACCATTAATTTGAAGGAGCTGGGGGAAATGATCAGAAATGGTAAAGCCATTAAGATTGGAGACTCTATCACAGCTATGCCAGAAATTCTCACTTACATAGAATCTATCATGAAGACAAAGAATAGGATCATTAATTCCATGATTGGACCAACTATAGAAATTGGGCTGAGTTCTAGCAAGCTTGAGATCATGGCTGAACAAAAGATGATTCCAAGAGTTGGCCTCTTGATTGGTGAGAGGTTTGTAATTGGTACTTCTCATAAAATCATGAGTGACCATATTAAAGTCCCCTGCCATGATACAATTCTCATAAGGGATCCTGTCTAGACTGTTCCTAATGCAATTCCACAAAGAACTTCTTTCACTAGGCTGGTGCTGAGCATAAATATTAACAAAGGCAAACTTTTTGAAGTTAATATCTCCATGAAGAATCTGCCACCTGCCGCAACTAGCATTCATCATTTGAATATTAGAAATATTAAGACTATCTCTCCAAGCTATAGATATTCCTGCAGAAGGGTTGTTAGCTTTAATAGCCCAAACTTTAAAATTAGAATGCAAAGAAAAAGAAATTAGTTTTTCAAAATCATCATCATGAAGCTTATGTTCCTGGAAGAAAAACATGTCAGCTTTTATAGTAGAAAGACAAACCTTTAATCAATCCCTTTTCACATTAGAATTAATGCCTTGGAGATTCCAAGACACACATCTAAGATTAATATCCATAAAAATTAGTTTTCTTAGAGATCCTTGAGCTTCTCCTAGATGGCTCAGGGGTCTGTCTTCTGCTGCTTTTCTTTTTTCTGTGGTAGGAAACAATTTGCCAAGGATTTAGCATTTCTTCCCTTTCCAGGTCCTTATCAATGATGTATTCCAAATAAGCCTGCTCAGATAAGCCAGTCTGATCACTGTCATAAGGATCATCCTCATGGGTTTTTGGATCTTGACTCTGGTTGCTTGGATCCGAGTTGTCTTTATCTTCAATGATTTCTTCAATGATGACATTGCTATTAGTCTTGTTGCTGCTCATCTGATCATTCCAGGGTATGCAAAGTTGGGCTGGCACAATTAGCTTCACCACTTTATCACATTTGGCTGCACTATTGATTAATCTATTCTTCAGAAACATTATTTGTCTGTTGGGAATTCAGTCATTGTTCTCCCTTTTAAGCTTCAAAAATTTGTTTCATCAAAGAACCTTTGCTAAATATAAACCAAGATGTTGAATTTTACCGTGCAAGGCCTGGTAGGCAGGCAAACTTGACTCTAATATATCGTTCCTAGTGCAATGACAAAAATTAAATGCATTAAGCTGAGAAACAAAAACTTTTGCTGCTTATCAGAGTCAGATATCAGAAATGGAAAACACGAGTGTTGGATCGGCATTTAGATCCATTGATAAAAGAAACTTCAACAAGATAAGCTAACTGTTGATGGAAGATTGGCTGTATTTGAAATTTGTTACTATGTATTGGTGCATTTGCCAAGCTCTAGACATTTAAGTTGTTTGTGATATTCTGCTTACTTGCTAGTTCCTTTGCAACATTTTCGACGCCATTTTAAAGCTTCTCTAGAGTGTCATGGTCTGAAACAAAAAGATGATGCTATAACATTATGCCCCCTACTTGATCGCGACTATTTTCACCTCCGAAAATTCCAGTGTTAGTAAACAGAGATATCATAATCTATTGATAATCATCTAAAATGATGCTTCGTGGATGGGCAAGTAAATGCTTCGGTCATTTCTTCCTTCAACTGTATTTACCATGATTTTCTCCTTGTGCCATAGGAGAATATTGTCAATTACATGCAAGTTATTAAGTTTTCCATATTTTGCAAAATCTAAGCAACAAGTTCTTGCTAAGGCTACTTGATCAATAGAGTTACCTCCCTCTCCGACAGAAGTTTGTTCAATGTGCTTCATTTTATAGACTGAAAACTCTAGATCTTCCAAGATAATTTAAAATTTTGGCAAATATTATAAAAATGGATTGGGCAACATGACCCTTAGTTGTTAAAATAGCCATCTATAAAAGATTCTGCTTATAATAACAGAAACAGAGATGACGCTTTTCTGTTATGCTATAAATGGCCTTTGTTATAATCATATTGGACATGTATAAATATAGAAGGGGGAACGTAAGGAGACCACCCAATTCTTCCAATTCTTGGAGTCTTAGTTCTTGTTTCATGGTATCAGAGCTCTAAGGCAAGAGGATCAGGGAAGATTGATTTGGCTGAGAGAGAATACCAAAGCTACAAATGGACCTGAAGAACTTGGAAAAGCGGGATCGACTGAATGCCACTGTTTGATTTGGGAAGCTGCAGGCTATTCTTGAAGAAAGAGAGGTCTGGGATGTTGTAAGCGGAGATGACCCTCAGCCTATCCTGAGAGAAAATGAAGGAGATGGAGAAGTTGCGCATCTGCTGAAGAGATTACCCTCCTTAAGGCTTGAAGGAAGAAGGATAATAAGGCTAAGACATCAATGATGTTTGGCCTAAAAGATGGGCATATTCCACTGGTACGATTGAAGGGCACTGTAAAGGAGGAATGGGAATGTTTGAAAAAGACCTTTAAGATTCATAACACCTCTCAGAAGCTAATCTTATGGCAAAGTTTCTTTAGCACTAAGATGAAAGATGGAGATGATCCAACATACCACATTAGTCATATGGAAAGCTTGTCTGATCAACTGGCAGCCTTGAATCACACAATAAGTGATGAAGATTTGGCTATGGCCATCTTGGCTAGTCTTCCTGGCTCGTGTAACTCAATTAAGCAAGCTATGGGCTGCAAAGATGAAAGTTTGAGGAGTGAAACCGTATTGGGGCAAAGTTGCAGGCTTCACATCTCAATGAAGCATGAAGATGGATAATCTGATTTATGGCCAATGTAAAATCCTCCAAGAAGCCCTTTGAATGCTAGATATATTGGAAAAACAGGGCATATCTCAAGGAATTGTCACAGTTCAAAGAAAGATGATAACAAAAAGGGTATCCGAGGAAAAGATGAAGGAAAGCGAGAAGAGAAAGGGGAGAAGTCATTATCAGAAAGGAAGTGGAGCAACAGGAGGTCAAACAGTAGATCTTCAAGTGCCCATATAGAAAAAGAACACAAAGATAAATTATCTGGAAGTGACAATGACAATGAAGCAGAGGCCAACATGGCATGCTTTGAAGAGTGGCATGAAAAATGCTTCAAGGTATTGAAGGGAGAATAGGCTAAAGATTGTGATAGATTCATGAAGAATCGATGGCAAGAAAGCCGTGTTTATGAAAAGGAAGAACATCATGGTCTGGTGGCAGAAGTAGAGTCAGCAGAAGTGGTAGCTATGTCAGCTATAGAGAAACAAGGGAGAACCTGGGTGCTTGACTCAGCTGTTATACATGTGATGACGAATTGCAGGGATTGACCTACGGATTTTAAAGAAGGGAAAGATGGATTAAGCGTTAGTGGCATTGCAGCTGGGCTCAAAATCGAAAGGGCTGGCAGATTAACTTGTCATTTTACTGATGTCACCAGAAAACTGAGGCAAGTTCTGTATGTTCTCAAGCTTTCTCGAAATCTGATCTCACTAACTAGACGAGCAGATGTAGGAGTTACTTGTTGTATCAAGAAAGATGAATTGTTTCTTCTAAATACAAGAAATCGAGTCATTGCAAAGGCAGGGAGGACTGGGCATCTATACAAGCTAATTGAAGGTGAACATGAAGAGATTCAAGCATTGCTGGCAGCAGGCCCAAATAAAGACCTTCAATTGTGGCACAGGCAGTTTGAGCACATCAACCAAACAAGATTATAGCAGCTGCAGCGAGAAAACATGGTGACAGACATGGATGTATCTTCTAAAGGCAATTTGGTTCTCTGTGAAGGGTGCATAGTAGGCAAATTGCATAAAAAGAAAATTAAGAAAAAGGGTGCAAGAGCCACAAGGCCACTGTAACTGATACATACGGATTTGAGTGGATGCATGCCTGTAAAGACCTTTAGAAAGGCAAAATACTTTCTACTGATAGTGGATGATTGCACCAGAAAGACCTTTGTATGCCTTCTAAGAAAGAAGAACGAGGTGCTGGCTGTTTTCCAATCTTGAAAAAAGCAAGTTGAAAAAGAAACAGGATACTGTGTATGTGCAATCCGAAGCGACAATGGGACATAATTTGTATCTCATATGTTTGATGCATATCTTCATGAACATGCTCAAAATGGAGAAAAAATGAGAACATTAAAGGAGTGCGCATTGAGCATGATGAAATGGGCAAAAGTATCAGATCGATTTTGGGGAGAGGTTATCTCAATTGCTTGCTATCTTCAAAACAGGGCTCCAGCTGTTGCAGTTCAAGGAAAGACACCAGAAGAAGCATGGAGTGGACAAAAGCCAGATGTTGCTCACTTGAAAGTATTTGGATGCATTGCTTATGCATTCACTCGAAAGGAAATTAGGAAAATCAACCTGGATGATTGAGCTAGAAAATGCATTTTTTGGGTTATAGTATGAGGAAAGGGTATAGATCGCTGGATGTGAATACAAGAAAAGTGATTAGAAGGAGTCACGCAGTATTTGGTGAATATGGTCTGAATTTTGCTCAAGAATTGGAGGAAGGTGACCTTTTCAAAGAACATACAGATCTATGGCTGGAAATTCAAGAAGAGAATGATGCAACTCAGTGCCTCACTGATCCAGGCGAGCAGCAACATGAAGAAAATGATAGCGGGGAAAGAGAAGGTGGTGAGAGTGATCCCACAACAGATTACAAAGCTTTGTTGTGCGTGACCGCATCTTATTATACAAGTTAGGGAAATGGAAATACCAGAGCAACCTGGAGGGCATATTTGTAGGAGTAATAGAGGGCATCATCCTATAGCGCGGTGGCTTAAATGATCGGCAGCACTGGCACAAGTCAGGGAATATGAGCATCAGTTTGAACAGATGCATGGGTCTTGGTGGGATCAATATATGGAGGAGAAGTATGCATGTGAGTGTTTTAAAGCAGAATTGCTTAAACCTCTGTCTGTCCAAGAGGCAATGGATGCGCCAGATTTTGAATGTTGGAAATTGCAATGCAAGAAGAAATAGATGCTATGCATATGACACATGCATGGATCTAGTAGACCTGCCAAAAGATAGGAAACTAGTCGGATGCAAATGGGTGTTCAAAGTAAAGCAAGGGAGTGACGGCACCATTGAAAGATACCGAGCCAGGCTGCTGGCTCAAGGTTTCCCCCAGCAACAGGGAATTGACTTTGATGAAACATTTTCCCCTATAGCAGAAATGACCTCAATTCACACTGTCTTAACAATAGCAGCACAAGAGAACTTGGAAATCCATCAGATGGATGGAAAGATGGCATTTCTGAACGGATTTTTGGAGGAAGAGATATACATGAGGCAACCGGCAGGTTTTGATCAAGCATAAGGCAAGATATGTAGTGTGAACAAAGCTTTATATGGTCTTAAACCGAGCCCAAGGGCATGGTACAATCGAATAGATCAGTTCCTTCAAAATCTCAGTTTTATTAGATGCATATCAGAGTGGAATGTTTATGTGAAATGGAACATGCAAAATGTCCTCATGGTTACAGTATATGTGGATGACCTCATCATAATCGGCAAGGGCATGGAAGGGATCGATGCTATCAAGAAAGCTTTGAAGGTTGAGTTTCGTATGACAGATTTGGGGGAAATCAAGACATGTTTGGGACTGCAGGTATACAGAGATAGGGCAGCAAGAAGATTAGTCTTCCACCAAGAACATGCAATTTCGGAAGTTACGCAGCAGGTTTGGGATGAGGAAATGCATGACAAAGAAAATCCCAGCAGCTCTTAATCTGAGACTTAATAAGGAAATGGAACCTCGAAGTAGAAAGGAAGAACTTGAGATGGAGAAAATCCCATATAGGAATGCAGTTGGGTGCTTAATGCATATCATGGTCAGCACTAGGCCTGATATAGCACAAGCAGTTGGTGCTATGAGCAGATTCACGAAACAACCAGAGCCAGATCATTGGAATGCAGTGAAAAGAATTATCAGATATTTGCAAGGTACTGCTACATTAGGTTTGAAATACGGTCCAGATTCTAGTTAACCAGCAGTAAAATTGATATCATTCGTAGATGCCGATTAGACAGTGGATCAAGACACAAGGAGATCCACCACATAGTTCTCCCTCATGCTTCATGGGGCAGCAATTACATGGACGAGCTCAAAGCAAAAGCTTTATCATCTTGTGAAGTAGAGTATATAGCCACATTTGCGCCAGGTGTTTAGACAATTTGGATAAGACAATTCCTAGCAGAAATCGGGTATATCAGGCATGGCCCACAGTTGTATACAATGATAACAAGAGCAGTATTGCCTTTACAGAAAATCCGATACATCATAGGAAATCCAAGCACATTTATATCCATCACCACGTTACAAGAGAAAAGGTTCTGGATGGATCCATAATTGTGACGCTCCCTGAATATATACGACCCCCGGCCGTATACATACGGGGACTTTCCCTCCCATGGCGGCAATCGTGATCGCCACGGCAGCAGGCCCTCCTGTCTATCCCGGCATCTATAGAGAGATGCCCGAGTGAAGGACACTTGAGGTGTCATTCGCCCACGCCTTCGGGACTCCTACGCCATGAAGCGTGAATACATGTTAGCACACAGCACAAATACATATAAATAACCACCACGAAGGGTGGAACATCCATCCAAATACCAACGGCAAAGAATATGCATCTAATCCTAAGGAAAACACCCAAACCCCATGGTTCTACCCCCTCCTGACTCCAAAGGAGGATCGACCGACGGCTAGGTCTCAAGAGATCAGCAGACCGAATCTTGACATGGCGTTGGCTGGCATAGAACATCGGTTAGGGTTGTCCACTCCATCCGCCCCTCCTGTGCACACTTTGCGATGAGTCGAATCATGCTATGGCTTCGCTTATAGCCTTCCTGATACGCGCAGGCTCGAGGTATCACCCCGCCGAGCCTACCCGTGGTTCATGACGCCCAGTCCGATGAGGCGTCGTGAAGCGCCCCTTCCGAAAGATCACAAAGGTTCCATGGGTGGACTAGAGAATACGCGGCCGCGATCACATGACCCCCGCATCCGCATTCCAATTTTACTCGGCCTCTAAATCTACTCAAAGTACGTGATGCCCCATGCGGTCATAATTCCCTGCACTGGGGAGTGTCGTGACCCATACCCGCCCGATCGCTTAGCTCACCGGGCCGCCATTAGGCCTAGTCCACCGTAGGAGTCTCGTGAGCCTTTTATGTTCGTGCAAGACCCCACCCCCCTTTCACCACTGTCCCTTGTTTGGTGCTAAGCCAATCCATAGCATCTATGACCCTGGTCTCTTGTACACGTGCCTAAACTAGTAGGATGCTACTGTGGCTCTATCTAGGAGCATACTACAATTCATGGGCTCAGAGGTCTCTACCCCCCTCGTAATCCCCCATTCCGTGAGTAATACTATACAAAGAACTATCAATCCATCCTTTACGAGCATAATCAGTATCAGAAATAAAGAGAACTCACCTTTACAATCAAGGGTTAGTTCCTACAAGTAAAACATAGAGATAACAGAGAAGCAAACACAACCAGTGCCCAACAGGGGCGCTACCCTAGAATCCACAACTATGCTAGCCACCCACCTGAGTTCTGGCTGGACCCATTACCATTTGGTGCCTCCATCTCCTAGGTCTTGGTGTTCGGCTTCAGCTACACAGGTACAAGTGCTTGGTATGGTGGCGCCAACAAGGATTGTAGGCGCCCAGCTCCCCTCCTTTTGGACGAATTTTGGGAGTCAATTAATAATAGGGATCAGGTTGACAGCCCAATTTGGAAGTCCCCATGCTGGCCAATCGGTTTGGGCCAGGTGGCGCCTTCCCAAAGCATTAATTGGCCTAATTAGCCCATTTAATATTAATCCCTAGATTATAGGTTATTATCTTTAATGATTATCCCTTTTAGGTCAACCCCCCATGTTACAATACCCCATGGTGGCGTACCTTTATCGGGTGACGTGTCAGTATATTTATAGGTATACCGTATAAATACCGTATAAATACGTTACGTATACCATATAAATACGTGGAACGTCACATTCTCCCCTCCTTAAAAAATAATGCTGTCCTCAGCATTGGGGTTAATGAATTAAGAAGAATATGCTTAAGAAAAGGAGATAACTTATTATTTCGAACAGTAATACATTGAAGTTGAAAATAACCAAGTGTCAGCACCAAGGTGCATTTTACAAACTTATCATTAGAAGAAGTTCAAGGACCGAAGTCCGATTTTAAAACATCATAGACGACGAAGATAACACATGTAAACAAAGCGAATCTGGAAAAGTCGGGTCATCAGCAACCCTCTATACATGGGCAGGTCACGAACTGCTTACTGGCCTGCACATGTCAATTTATCAGTATGTATGAATAATATAATTAGATTGTGGTTGAAGGGACCACCCCCTATAATAAAAGAAAAATGTATCTACAAGGGAACCTATCATGTCTATAGTTTACAATTCATCATAGTCGAGATGAACGCAGGCTATCAACTACATGCCTTCGAACAGTTCGTGGTCATGTCAACATCAACAATACACCACATCCTAGAGAACACGAGGGTGATCTCATCATCGGTTACTATTATTAAATACGATGCATCTACCCGTCTACTGCCTCATTCGCGGCTAATCAAGCCTTCAAGCTTACTGCCGGGAGCGGGGTTGATAGCATCGTTGATGGTGCGGCCCTGAGATTCCCGCATGAAGTCCAGATAATGCTTCTCAAGGTCTATCTTCATCACCCAGGTAGCATCCGCAACTGGTAAGTGTTTCCACTTAACCAAGTATTGCAACATTTGAGTCCTTCTGGTTTGTTTATAAGCTCGATCAAGAAGAGCTTCAGGCACTATCTCGAGGTGCTCCTCTGTCATTTCTAGGAGGGTTGGGGTATCCAAAACCTCCTCTGGATCAGGGGTGTGTTGTTTCAGAAGACTCACGTGAAAGACCTTGTGGATCTTCAAGCGGGGCGGCAAGTCCAAGCGATATGCCTGTTCTCCCACGCGTTCGATAATTTTGAATGGCCCAGCCCATCTGGGTGCCAACTTCTTGCAGTTACCAATCTTGAGCTTGGCTTGTTTCACTTTAATCTTAAGCCAGACTGATTCGCCCACCTGGAAGACTCGTGGGGTTCTGTGCTTATCCGCTACACTCTTCTGGCGACTGCGTGCAGCTAGCAAGTAACCACGAACTTCTTCAACCAAAGCTTGCATTTCCAAAAGGAGTTGTTGAGAAACCTCCACTTTAGAAACAGGGTTATGCCATGTGTCTGGAGTAAGACATTGATATCCATAATTGATCATAAAGGGAGACATCCTGGAAGACTCCTGTTTCATGCTGTTATAGGCAAACTCTACCAGATAAATATAGTCAGCCCATTGTGATTGCTTACTCCACACATAACTTCGTAGCATATCCTCTATAATACGATTGGTACGTTCTGTCTGACCATCCGTCTGAGGATGATATGCTATACTCATAGCAAGCTTGGTCTGGATAGTGGCGAAGAAATCTTTCCAGAATGCACTTACAAATTTGGGATCCCTGTCGGACACAATAACTCTTGGCATTCCGTGCAACCTGAAAATTTCCTTTGCAAAAAGCAGGGCGGTGTCGAAGGCGGTGTCGGTGGTACGACATGGCAAGAAATGAGCCATTTTTGACAGTTTGTCGACCACTACCATCAAGGCATCATATCCACGGAGAGTACGTGGAAGGCCGACAATGAAATCCATGGTGATCACTTCCCACTTAGCGTTGGGCACATCCAGAGGTTGCAATTCTCCTGGAACTCTTAATTGCTCAGCCTTGGTTTGTTGACACACCTGACACTGCTTAATGTACCTAGCAATATCCTTCTTCATCGAAGGCCAAAAATAACTGGATCGGATCTTGAAGTAGATCTTCATAAAACCTGCATGTCCAGCTATAGGGCTGTTGTGTGTGTCATGGAGAATCAGCTTACGTACTCCTGAAGTCTCAGGTACACATAACTTATCGTTGTGATATAACAAGCTGCCCTCTTTCTTATAGGAACGGAAAGCTTCCCGCTCTTTATCTGTACGGGCTTCCTTATTCAAGCTATCCCAAACATCACAGAACTCGGGATCTGTGGCCAAGGTCTGCTCTATTTGTTTCCCAAACCCACTAGTGAGTGTGGAAATTGCATTACAATGGGTCCGGGTTACCAAGGGATGGCGTGACAACGCATCCGCAACCACATTGTGCTTCCCAGGTTTATACATAATCTCGAAATCATACTCTTCCAAAAATTCCATCAATCTTCTCTGACGGAGGTTGAGATTCGGCTGGGTGGTTAAATAACGGAGACTTTGATGATCTGTATCAAGCTGAAATCTTCTACCAAGAAGGTAGTGTCTCCAAATACGCAGAGCGCGGACAACTGCTAACAATTCCTGATCATGGGTAGGGTATCGTTGTTCCGTGTCGTTCATCTTCTTTGAATCATATGCAATAACTCTCCCCTCCTGCATTAGGACTCCACCGGTAGCAATCTTACTAGCATCGGTTGCCATTAGCTTGTCCTTTTCAGGATCAGGCAATGTGAGGACTGGTGTAGGCGTTAGAGCATCCTTAAGCTTCTGAAAACCTATCTAGACTTTTGCTTTCCAATGTTCCATCCAATCCTTCACCTTCTCGTGTTTTGTGAGATCAGTAAGAGGTGCGGCAATTGTTGCAAAATCCTTAACAAATTTCCGATAATATCCTGCTAGTCCCAAGAAACTTCGGACCTCCGAGACATTACCCGGAATAGGCCAATCCCTTACTGCTTCTATCTTTGCTGGATCTGTAGCAATTCCCTCTGCTGAAATGATATGGCCCAAATAATCGACCTTCGGAGTGGCAAACTTGCACTTAGAGAACTTGGCAAAGAGCTGATGACGTCTTAGCTTTTGCAGGGCCAACCGAAGATGTTTCTCATGCTGCTCCAAAGTTTTACTATAGATGAGAATGTCGTCAAATAAAATAACAACAAAATCATCCAAGTATTGGCGGAAGACGACATTCATCAACCGCATGAAAGTGGCAGGAGCATTAGTTAATCCAAAAGGCATCACAGTAAACTCATAATGCCCATATCTAGTGCGAAAAGCAGACTTATGGATGTCCTCCTCCTTTATCCTTATCTGATGGTATCCAGAGCGTAAATCAATCTTTGAGAAATATTTGGCGCCTTGCAACTGGTCCATTAGATCATCTGCCCTAGGCAAAGCATAGCGATTCTTGATGGTATGCTTATTGAGCTGCCTATAATCAATACACATCCTCAAGGAGCCATCCTTTTTCTTAACAAAAAGGATAGGAGCGCCAAAAGGTGAGACACTAGGCCGAATGAAACCTAGGTTTAGTAACTCCTGAAGTTGCTTCTTAAGCTCTGCCAACTCTGGAGGACTCATTCGGTACGGGGCCTTGCTGGTAGGCTTAGTACCTGGTTCTAGAGCTATCTCACATTCTACCCCTCTAAAAGGAGGAAGTTTCTGAATCTCATCTGGGAAAAGGTCGCTGAATTCTCGGAGAAGACTAGCAATCCCCTTTGGTAAGGTATCGATTACCTGCTTCTGCTTAGCATCCGACTCAACGGAGGCAAGTTTAATGACGCAGAGGAGCTTATCCTTGCGTATAGCTTTTTCTAACTGCCTGATTGACATAGACTGCATAATAGGGTTGAAGGGATCACCTTTTATAGTCACGCGGGCTCCATTGGCGGCGTTGAAGGTAACCTCCCGTTTCTCGCAGTCTATATTGGCCTTCGCAGATGCCAAAAATTCCATACCAACAATAAGATCATATTTGCCAATATCCATTAGCTCGGCACCCAAGGCAACTGGTGCACCTGGCAACTGCATCTTAAGGTTTATGCGGCGGCTATGAGTGTGTCTGATCTTACCACTGGCTAAAGTGACTGGCTTTGGTCGGGATCTCAACGTTTCCAGCTGCAATACCTGGGCCATTCTAGGAGAAGCAAAATTATGTGTACTTCCCGTATCCATCAAAATTATGAAAGGCTTACTGTCTACTTGGCCTATAGTGGAAATAACAGAATAGAATAGAATAGAATAGAATATGATTTTATCGTCCACGGAGACCAACTGGCCTATGGGACCCAAGTACAAAAGAGAGCAAAGAAGGCGATTACTACCGTGATTAAAACCCCTCACCAAGGGTTTTCGGGAAAACCTTAGTAGCAATAAGGATGCCGACATACCGCACACGCTTATATACATAATCACCAAAGACAAATGAGGTTAATGCCTGGACGGGGGCATAACCGAGTCCACGTATCCATTACCTCCCTGGAGGTACGATCCCAACAAGCCTACAGAGGCCGCGGCTCGCGAGCTCATGTGGCCCGATAAGGCATTAATTAACCGAAGCATACCGAGCCCGATATGCTCAGACACGGACAAAGCCCGAGGGCGGACTTTCAAAGATTGCCGCTTCAATGGCTGCAAGGATATGAGACGCGACCGGAATGTACTCGGAGCCTCGCCCCCGACGTAGTGTAGACTCGGATCGCCCCAATCGAGATCGGCCATGGCCACCGGGCAGTCATGTGGACGAAGGGCAATTCGCATGTAGTGCCCCGTCGCATACACTGAACATGCCTTATCTCTACGTAAATCGATCTCAGGCGTCTTTTGGGAATAGAGTGTAAGAGATTCCAACTTCCTTGGCCGACATTATTCGGGTTTGCTCCGCATGTTGAAGGTGACTTTCTTTTCCTGGCGGCCGTAAGAGTTCTGCTGAGAGGGCCCCGGACTTGGTGAGCGGGGTTTGTAAGGTGTGGACGGGCGTGGCTGCGAGTAAGGAGCAGGACGCGGATACTGGTTCCTTGGTGTGTCCTCCTCGAGGCTTAATGCCTTAGCCTCCGCTTCCGCAACTGATTTCGGGTCTATGGCCTTGACCATTCGTTTAATGGATAGGGCCAACCCTTCAATGTAGCCCTCCACTGCCCTCTTTTCATTCATCCCTGGTACGTACAGCCTCAGGCGCATGAACTCATCAGTATAGGCCTGAACTGACATATCCTTCTGCTCTAGCCTATAGAAGGTCTGGATCTGTTGGCACTTGTGTGCACGAGGCACATAATGCGACTTAAAAGCCTTGGCAAACTTTTTGAATTTGCATCTGCTTCGGTCCAGGTGCTTGGCCCTGGCATAGCCCTTCCACCAAATACGGGCAGCTCCGGTAAGGTTTGTGGTGGCAACCTTTCCTGTATCCTTTTCAGTCATTCCATAGGATTTTCCGAACTCCTTCATCTCGTCGAGCCAGGACTCCGCATTCAGCCCACCTCTAGCTTTTCCATCAAATTGGGCCAATTTTCTGTTCTTCCATATACTGGTTATGGCTGTATCAACTGTTTTTCGGTACTCCTTGTCTCGACGATGTGCATGGCCATCGGATGACATAGACAACTCCGAGGACTCAGAAGTTGGTGACTGAGATGATGTGGCACTGTCCCTAGAGGAACCCCGATGACGTTTGGAACGGTGCCTCTTCGGTACGGGTGCAGGACTGGATTCAGGTACAGAAGGCTGCTGTGGTGGTGGGCTTGGCAGTGACGGAGGTAACTCCGGTCCATCCTCGTGGACATGCTGCGGTGGGTTGGTGTTCAGCACATAAGTTTGCAACTCAACTAGTTGCCTTTTGATCAGCAGGAGTTCCCCTCCTCTGCAACTGATTTCGGGTCTATGGCCTTAACCATAGGGGGCCAACCCTTCAATATAGCCCTCCACCACCCTCTTCTCGTTCATATCGGGGACATACAGCTTCAGGCGCATGAATTCATCTGTGTAGGCCTGAACTGACATACTCTTCTGCTCCAACCTGTAAAAAGTCTGAATCTGTTGGCATTAGTGCGCAGGGGGCACATAATGCGACTTAAAAGCCTTAGCAAACTTTTTAAATTTGCATCTGCTTCTGTTTAGATGCTTGGCTCTAGCATAGCCCTTCCACCAAATACGAGCGGCCCCTGTGAGGTTTGTAGTGGCAACCTTTCCTGTATCTTTCTCCGTCATCCCATAGGATTTCCCAAACTCCTTCATCTTGTCCAACCAAGATTCTGCGTTCAGGCCGCCTTTGGATTTCCCATCAAACTGAGCCAATTTTCTGTTTTGCCATATACTGATAATGGCTGTATCAACCGTCTTACGGTACTCCTTGTCCCGGGTCTTTGCATGGTCACCAGACGATATAGATGACTCTGAAGACACAGAAGTGGTTGATCGTGATGAGGCGGCACTATCTGTAGACGAGCTTCGACGACGTTTGGAACGGTGCCTCCTTGGTGCGGGTACAGGGCCTGGTTTCGGTGCAAGTGGCTGCTGTGGTGGTGGACTTGGTGGTAACGGAGGTAACTCCAGTCCGTCCTCTTGCATATGCTGTGGTGGGTTGGCATTTAACACATAAGCCTGCAACTCTACTAACTGCCGTTTCATCAGCATGAGTTCTTGCTCAGGTGTTTCGAGGGTGTCTGCCATGAGGCGTTACGTGCACCGTCTATATTGACCATAAGAAGGTATAAGAAGAATTATTGTGATACTAAGTGTCACCAAGAAGATCATTTTAAGTAGTGCTAGGAAATAATAATAAAGATAATACAAGAGAATGAAAGAAAAGATCTTTATTATAACGTCAAAGTAGCAGTTACATGGGAGATGTATCTTTAACACAAACTTAAGATTATACAGTACAAAAGTAGTGATTATACATTAAGCAATTTTTTTAACAACTCAGATTTAACCATAAAAAAAACTGAAGAGATCAGGCCTAGGGCTGCTCGAAAGGGTACAGGATGGAGTAGCGAACGCTCTCCCGTACGGCCCTGACTACCTTGTAGCGAGCCCATGCCTGGATGATAATGTGCTGGTAGTCTAACGTGGGGCTAATGATAAGGAGATTGAAGAGGCTTCTTAGCGCATAAAAGATCTGCCATAAGTGATCATTTGCGTTGGCAAAAGCCTCGTGCTTGGTCATATCCCAGTAATCCCAGGTACGACGGAGAGTTTGTTGTAGATGTTCGAAAGCACGTTCACGTTTAGTTGAATCATAAGGCTCTCCTTCTTCCACGGGTTCCCCTGACTTCGTAGTCATCATCCCGATCCAGATACTCCCCATACCGTTGACCTAGTCTTGGTCGGGAGGTCCCTGATCGTCCCTTCGTATTTCGTTCGTGATTCTTTCCTCGATTTCTTCGAGCTCATCGTCTGCAAGACAGCAAGAATGAATATACAATATCGTTACAATTCCTTATGCTCTAAAAGAGACAAACAAGTATCATAGGGACACAATTGAATCGTAGCCAACGATACCGTAATTATAAAGCATAAGAAAATAGCACATATATTATTATATGATGGCTTAAGAAAAATGCCAATCAAAGATTACATCCATACAGAATATAGAGATTTATAATGGTAAAAAGATTTCTAAGAACTAGGTTCCTCCTCCTCGTCCATAGGCTGAGGAGGTGGTCGGTAGCGCATCACTTCTTATGGCCCGCCAAGGTGGATAACGCACGGAGCGCCCACCAAGAAGCTTCAGAAGATGGCCCCAAGTTCTTGGAGAAGAACAAGACCTCACCTTGTCGGAAGGCTGAAAGGAAGAATCGGGTCAAACAGTTGCCCATTGCCCTAATTTGGGGATCCCTGGACGTTTCTGCTTCCTTTTCCAAGTTCACAGGGATCCTCTCCTGCTCTGCTTCTTCTTTATCGTCCCTAAGGCTCACCTTGGTGTCCCAAAGGTCTTCTTCCTCTTGATCCCCCTCGCCCATAATGATCTGTAATGGCTGAACTACAGGAGGAGGCCGCATGTGAACCGCAAACTGCTCCTCAGGAGGCTGGGGTGCATCAGTCAATAGGAACTGCCGAAGAGACAAGAGGGTCTCAATGGGCTCTAGCTCTTCTGGCCGGTATACTAATAAGTTCTCGACTTGTGGCGGATGCACAATGGGTGTTGTAAAGTCGAGGAAGTCATCCTGGCAGTACTCGACAAGATCATAGAGGACTTCTATCTTGCGACGACCCCGCATATCAGCAATGACGCGATAGGCCCACATGATGTCCTCCAGAATCAAGTACTCTTGGTTGTTCAAGAGTACGGTAGGAAGGAGGTTTAGCCCTTCAAGTTTGAGGGCTTTGTCTCTCGCTGACGGTGCCTCGGTGGCTAACTCCTTCCAGTGCAAAGTCCTGCTCATCGATGAGTTCATCGTCTTCCGGGTCAGGAGGTACTGGTGTAGAAGATTGCTCGGCAGCTATCTGCTCATCTTCAATATACTGGTCCATGATGATGGCCAGTGCAAATCGGGCCTCGAAACAGACTTCCCGATCTATAGTAATGATAGGGAGGTCGGTCCCCCTCCTCCTTATGCCCTTAATAACATTCCGGGCATGCTCATCGCCTCCCAACATCTCCAGCAAGGTGTGGAAGTCGAGGTAGAGCTGTGAGTCGTCTTCATTGAAGACACATGCAGGCACGATCTCCTCAAAGTAGAACTGAAGGAAAGCAGCGTAGTCGGGGTGCGCCTGCATGTTCTGGATGAGATCCACTTGCTGGAGCAGATGAGGATGAAGAAGATCAAAGGAAACCGCGGGGTCCCAGTGTTCACCATCCATGTACCACTGTGCTAGAGTTGGGCGAGCCATGAGGAAGAGGCGCAAGGGAGGAGGAGACAAACTCTAAAAGCAAAATCGAAAATGAAACCCTAATGGGCCAAAAAGGGCTTTATACTTTTCGGCACGCTTCCCTAGGTTATAAAAAAATTATTATTTACTTAATAATTTACATTTAAATATACACCAAGTGACAAAAAGGCACGATTTTGGATTTACAGTTTTTTTTTTTTTTTTCCAAAAATATTTTACATAGATAGATCTACAAAATTTTTTCCAACAAACAAAGAAGTTCCCATAGTCACCGAAACTCCCCACGGATCCTCCTTGCGAGCTGGATATCCTTGGGCATTATGGTAACCCTTTTAGCATGAATGGCGCACAGGTTGGCGTCGCTCAAAATCTCTATGAGGTAGGCCTCGGCAGGTTCCTGGAGTGCGAGTATGGCAAAGGCCTGAAACCTTAGGTCGGTAGCCGGCGTATCAATGGCTCAGTAGTCTTCTGATACTTACGTATCTCGCGAAGAGCTATTGTGCCCGGTCGGAACTTTTTTTTTTTTTTTTTTTTTTTTTTTTGAGGGTAAGAAGTATGATTTTCTATTAATAAAAAGTGGCCCAAGACCTTATTACAAAGCGGCCCAGAGGCCTTATAGGAAGAAGTAGCACATGGTCACCAGATAGAAAGAATTAACACATATATAACAATACAGCCACCAAACTAGAGAACCTCAACAAAATGATGCCCCCAGACTCTCCCAAAGCCCCTCAACCTCTTCATTATCATAACAAGAGGATAGAGAACCTCCTCTCCTACCCATCCAAGACTATATAGAGCATATTCCTTGTACCTTCATTGCAGATACTATGGGAAAAACAGCTTATATTTGTGGAGCTCTACTAAAACATCCTTCCGGATCTTGAAGCACCCACATATATACCTTGGAAGAATAATTCTTTCAACATGGAGACTCGGAGAGGTCGGAGGTGCATTCAAATTCCATTCTCTTCTCTCACTTAAGTACTATGGGATACTAGTCCCTTTCCATTCGATATGTTCCTCGCTACCTTGAAGCACAACCCGTGAGATGCAAGCAAAAACAAAAAGTACCGGGATTGCTCACCGCCTTCCACAAGAGAGATACTATGATTGGTCATCCAAAGGACACCAATCAGACCCCAAAGTATCCATCACTCCGGCTCCAAATTTTGCCTCAACCTCTTCTTTACAACAAAGGTATTTAGATCATGCCTATTTCCCAAAAAAGACCAAAAGAAATGAGCTCCATTTCTTGCTATCCCAATTACTATGGGAGGAAGCCTCTTTCATTCCTAGAAGGCTTCATCATGTTAAGGCTTCCAACAAGATGCTTGCAACCCCAAGGATCCGTGGCAGCCCCATCATTACATAAAAAGATATGGTGAACAAAAAAAAAAACCGCTCAATGATATCTACCTCCCGGCAGCGCACAAAAACATTTGAAGACAAAGTACCACCAATGCAAAGATATGTGTCTATATAGCCGCTACTACTACAATGAAGAATTACAAGCCTCCCCGGCCCCGTAAATCTTTTACTTTCACCATTCCTCTTCCCCAGAATGCAAGAATCACCATGAAACCCTCTCTAGCTGGGATAGAGAAGGGGAAAAATATCCACAAACGATAACGGCATGCAACACTTAAGATCCAGGTCAATCACTACATATTCCCCATCCGTCGTGACAATAGCAAGAAAAGCGAGACGTGTCTGCGGTGAGTGCGCACACAACCACAATGGTGCGGCCCTTATGTTGCGAAAGAGTGCAACCGTGATCTCGGACTTAAGGCCAAAACCACATAAGAATGGAAATAATCACGCCTTGCAAACAAACCAGGTTTGAAAGACCAGATCTGAAAAACCATGCTCCGAAACTGTTTATAGTTCTAGCACTAGTGGAAAAATGAGACTAAGGCAGACTAAGGCAAAAGCTCTAAGCCATCAAGAGCCTTTGCTGCTCATACTAGCTGCTAGCTATTCTCTGTCTCCATAACAAAAGCTAATGGCAAATGCAAAAAGGACACCCCTTACCCGATCATAACTGATGCTTGGGGAAGTTTTGGAAGAAGCGGCTGTATTCCATCGATTCCCTGTTGCAGCAGATCCACAAGCACGGGGAAGCAACCCCCTTTCCATCAACCATAGCCTTGCCAGAGGCAGAAGCAGCCCAATTCGCTGCTCATCCAGCAATCGTTGCAACAACAGGTTTCTCCAGCGGTCGGTGATTCTCCCTAGAAATTAGAGCGCCAACATTTTCAAATCCCGTCCCCGGAACTGGTGGGGCTTCCTTGGCTTGACAGTTGCCCTAAGCAATGGCACGGACTTCCCGCCGGTCGAGGGATGTTTCGCCCTGCCGCGACAATCCCGCTCCGCGTTGAGCGATGGCTCTTCCGACGGCGCCCTCTGCAGCCGCGTGTTTTGTAGTTGACGCCTTACGCCCTTGTTTAAACCCCGTCCGGCTTCCTTTTCGCTACTCCCCAAAGACCGCCTTCTGGGAACGCCATTACGTGCACCTCGCACATTGCCACATGTTGATCTCACTGTCGGGACATGATTTGATCCACGCCTCATCGGTTTGGGCATCCTCCTCCGCTACGGAGCCTCTCTGCAAGATCTCGGGCCTCTTTATCCCGGCGCACTTGTATTCGCCCTAGCAATCTCGGGTATAATCTTCGGGCGGGTGAGCTCGCATGTCAGCTTGCACGAGGTCCATGCGGTCTTGTGTGAAGGTAGGGGGAACATTCTCGAAGATAAAACTATATAGTTCCTCATTCCAGAAGAAGGTGGGAAGGTTGTAATGGTCCCTGTACATAAGCACATGGCCTTTACCAAGGTAGTAAAAACGGCTAGCCCGCTCTTCTGGTAAGCCACTAGCTATTTGCTGTAGGTCCTCTACCCTAGCAAGGTGCAAAATCCGTTGGGCCTCCGTCTGGATAAGCTCCACGGGATCCTCCTCTGGGCTGGCTAGCGGATAGAACTTAACAATGGCCCAAGCTTGATCAGGCTGCTCTACAAGAGTGTAAGGTTGGTCCGCAGCATTTAACTTCATGTGGAAGCGTTCATTGAAATGGAAGATTGGGTAGGGGATTCTATGGCCCTCAGTGAAATGAGTCACAAGTAGGTTTAAAACAGTGTCGATCATGGGACTATCATCTGCAAGATGGTCTACTAGGACGCTATACAACTGGAAGACAGTCGCCTTGTTTAGGTCCACGGTGAGCTTGAAGCGTGGCATCATAACATTAGTGACAAGAGAAGGAGTAGGGCGCTCAGGCTTAGATAGGTGGCGCTAGAGAGTAGGCGAAGGCGCTAGGGGTTTAGGGTAGTTGCAAGGTGACAGTGGAGGTCGGCTATGGCGGAAAAGGAGCTCAAGTCTGACGGCTATGGCGGAAGAAAGTCGTCCCAACAAACACACTTTTTTAAAAAGTGACACAAATTTGAATTTAACTTTTAACTTTTTGTAAAAAGTTTTCAATTTAAAAAAAAAAAAAACGCGAATGATTTTTATCTGTGATACCATGAAAGAGCATATCGTTATCAACTTTTCGAAAAACACCTCTCACACAAAGAAACCCCTTTTGCTTTTTTGCCTTGCTGTCGCCATTTCGCCCTCGGGTAACGTGCCCCCTAGGGTATTTAGGAGGTGTCCGATCCATTGGAACCATTTTCGCCTTCATCTGAGCTACCTACAAAAAGTTATGACCTTCCGAATCTTGGGTCCTCCAGTCGCCCTAAACGTCTTAGAAACTTACAATCTATTACATCAACCTAGTATAAAACCAAACATCAAAGAGCTAAACAATCCCACTAGCTTAACTCCCACCTAACTACCGAACTAACGAGTTAGGGTTTGGTCAGTGCTATGATTTCGGGCAACCGAAATCACGACTCTGATACCACTGTGACGCTCCCTGAACATATACGACGCTCAGGGCCCTCTGTCTAACTCGGGCCATCTATGGTAAGATGCTCGAGTGAAGAACACAGACGGGTCATTCGGCCCACGCCCTCGATGGGGCTCCTATGTCGCGGAAGCGTAAGGTTAGCATACAGCATAATCATATCATAAATACCACCACGAAGGGTGGCCCATCCATCCAAATGATAATAACAGAGAGATACATTTAATACTAGAGAAAACACCCCAAAACCCATGGTTCTACCCCTGGCTCAGACTCCAGTGAGGATCGACTGATGGCTAGGTCTCAAGAGATCAGCAGACCGAATCTTGGCATGGCGTTGGCTGGCATAGAACATCGGCTAGGGTTGTCCACTCCATCCGCCCCTCCTGTGCACACTTTGCAGATGAGTCGAATCACGCTATGGCATATAGCCTTCCGGAGATGCAGACTCAAGGTATCACCCTTCGATCTACTCCAGGTTTCATGAAGACCTGGTCCGATGAGGCAGGTCAGGGAAGTGTCCCCTTCCAGGATCACAACGGTTCCATGGGTGAGCTAGAGAATACGTGCCGCATCAGCGACCCCCGCATCCGTACCCGACCTACTCCCCTAACTTTATCTTCAAAGTGTAGGATGCCCCATATGGGTCATACCTCTACACCCAGAGAGTGTCAGACCCATACCCGGCCCTCTACGTGACCGGCTATCAGGCCTAGCCCATGGCAGGGAGTCTCGGGGAGCCTTTTATGTTCGTGCAAGACCCCACCCCCCACTTCACCCCTGCCTCCCTTCTGCAGTGTGAAAGCAATTCCATAGCATCCACGGCTCGGTGGTCTCTTGTGCACAGCCACATCTAGTGGGAATAATACAAGGATCTATCTAGGAGCATACGACAATACATGGGCTCGAGGGTCTCTACCCCCCTTAATCCCCAGCTACGGGAAGCTAACAGAGATACTTCCATAGATTCATCCATACCTACTTAACAAAGCATAATCCATAATTGAAATGTAATCATAAATATCAAAGAAGGGTTAATCCTAACAAGATAACCAGAGAAGACTAACTTAGGCACTATCCTAGAAGCTCAAGCTAGACTACCCACTAACCCGAGTTTCTGCTAGAGCCGTTGTCATGGGGTGTTCAGCAATAGCTTGTGCGTGTTCAGCAACAGCTTGGGCGTGTTCAGCAACAGCTTGGGCGCTCACAGCTCCTCCTCCTGGCTCGATTTTGGGGTCAAATGGGACAAGGGTTCAATGTTGATGCCCCAAGTTAGCATCCCCATGCTGACCAGTCGAGTTTGGCCAAGTGGCGCCTTCCTAATTAATCCATTATCCTAATTAAACCAATTTAGGTATTATTTCCTTAATTATAGGTAATTATCTTTTAATAATTAATTTAGCATAGCTAAATTAATCCCTTTTAGGTCAACCCCCTAGGTTAAAGTGCCCCATGGTGGCGTATCCTTACTGCGTGACGTGTCAGTATATTTATACGTATACCGTATAAATACTTGGAACGTCACACTCTACAAAGGAAGGGTATGTTAAAACAATAATCCTTCCTATAGTAAAGCAGTTACATTTTTGTGTTCGCACGTAATTTCTTTCTTAAAAATTAGGAGAGCCATGACACGTTGCATTGAGGCATTTATGGCATTAATTTCAGATTTGAGGCATTTATGAGAATTTATGGCGGAGGAAGATATGAGCATTACCATAGAATGACACGTTGCATTCATCGCATTTATAGCAGATTTGTGCACTTTGCATTTATTGCGGCCATTAATACACTTTGCATTTATTGTGGCCATTAATACGCTTTGAATTTATTGCGAATTATCAAAGCACGACATGTGTGCACTTTGCATTTATTGCAGCCATTAATATGCTTTGCATTTATTGCGAATTTTCAAAGCACGACATGTGTGCGCTTTGCATTTATTGCGATATCAATCCCAATATATATGGAATCTTAATGATATCCATTTTAGGATAATTATGGATATGAAATATATATCGAATGATATTAATGATTACATGCGAGTTGTGATATAGGCACTTGGCATAAATATAGCCCTAGATTAGTCATGTGTGTCGATCATCCAACAAAACTCCATCTTATAAATAGAAGGCCTTCTTATTGTCTCGACGCATTGAGAGCACTTGAAGAGCTATTGTGAGCGCTTCTCTTCTGCTGCGCTAATTGCATGCAAGGTAAATATTCTCCCATTTTGTTACATTGCTAAAGCTTGGATAGTTTAATATGAAACTACCATTTTTCTTTCATCCTTAATCTTGGCGTAATGCGTATGTGGATTCTATCGTTGTGTGAAATTGTAGCGAATGTTTGAGTTGATTTGCAATTATATTTTGATTTGCAGAGATGGCACAGATGAAAAAAGACTACATTATTGAGCTAAATCTAGATGATTTTTATGGATGGTGGATGAGCGCCTTTGGTAACTCACCAGCCTTTTTGTCGAGAGATGCTGTATTGGAGTTCCTTCTGGATTTATTTCGTAATTTATATTATCGCAAAAATATCATTCTAGTGATGATGAGGCATCTTCAGTTCTGCAAATTGATAATTCTACTTGATGTTTGATGTCTGTGAACACATGAACCTTCAATAACAAAAAGTATTGACCAACTTTTTAAAAGACATTGTACTTTGTAATTTCTAAATTAGAGTTAGAATGTAAGATCTTACGAAGTTGCTTCACATCAATCTAGAATCACTTGGCCATTGCAGAAGAGAATGTTGGACGTTAACTGGGGTCCAACTGCACAGTTTTGAAAAAGAGAAATGTTCGCGGCGGCCTTGGCCGCCGTGATAAATTTCTTGTACAATTAAGGTATTCAACAGAATTGACAATAAAGGAAGGATCGAAGCTTGGTACCTTTTTAAGCTTAGCTTGGTATTCTGTAGAGGCTGTTGCACAAAGCTCTAACAGGTTGGTCGAAGCATTTAAACCTCAACAAATAATGCCGTTTAATAAAATGAAAAAAAAAATGATGATTGTTTGCGATCAATTTTATCAAAAGATGTAAATATTCTAAATCACGGTATTTTTGTCCATTCTTTGGCTGTCAGATCCAGTATAGCAGCAAGTTAGTGCCAGCCAAACCTGAGAAAATATCTAAAAGTTGTCAAAGGGTCTGCTAAGCTACTAAGAATCTCAGACATTTTACCATTAAATACCATTTGTGCATATATGAAGCAAAGGAAAATAATTTACTTCCAGAAGAATCACACAAAAATTGTTGGAGATATGCTGTGCTTTGCAAGGCTAGACAAAAGCTATTATAGTAACTCAATTTTGCAAAAGCATATACTTTGGACCTGAGCTATGCTCGTAATATGATCAGTTTTATGTTTTACGATCTACCATGCACATAGACCAAGCATCCAGTACTTAAAGAAATTGATGTATAAACAATTACTAACATCTTGGACTTGATCTTGAGTTCGAGACCTCGGTGGCCAATCAAAAGTTGCTAACTGCTTGCCCAATTACAAATATGATTTGTGGTGCCAAAGCTAGAGTGAAAATTACCTCCCTCCATTTATCCTCAGCCTCAGCGTCCTACATGAAGACAAAGGATTTCCCTGTCACATGCAAATTCAAGGAGATTAGCACTTACATGAAGACTTCAAGAAGCTAGAATTTAGAATAAGGTGAAGCCAGTTTGCAATGAATAGATAAAAAATTGAATGCACAAAGTGTGTTAAAGGCATATTTTTCAAAATCGAAGCTTAGATCCCTCAAAATTTGCATTGAGCTCTACTGTCACAGATTTATAGTAGCAAATTTAAAGAGCTATAACTTCCCAACTGTAGCTCTATTTTTAAGTGTACATACATTTTGGAAACGGCACAAGTTGCCCCACAAAGTGTGTAGACATGTTTTGCAAAATCGAAGCTTAAATCACTTAGAACATGTATTGAACTTCCACTGTCACAAATTTGTAGCAGTAACTTTCAAGTTCTATAACCTCCTAACCGTAGCTCTGTTTTTAACGTAATACATTTTAGAAATGGCACAAGTAGCACCATAAGGATATAGAATAACAGTGGACAATGGTTTTGACTTACAAATAACGCAGTGGATTAGAAGAAATCCCTCGGCCCAAAGCTTGCTTGAAAATCAAGATAAGCAAGATGCAGACTTACTTGCTCAAGGCCCAAAAACCCCATGGCTAGCAACACAAGATCTGCTTCCAAAATCTGCTCAGACCCTTCAACCTCTTCGATCTGGAATCTCCCCGCAGCATCCTTGCCCAACTTCACATGTTTAATTTATAGACCTGTGACAATACCTTCCTCATTACCAATAAACCTCTTGGTCAAGACTTCATAAGTTCTTGGGTCTTCTCCAAAATCGCGTTTTCGCTTCCTCGTGTGCATAATCAACTTTGAATACCTTTGGCCACTAGAATAAACAAATGAGCAAAACTTTAATATGACATATTCGCTACGATTTTCCTTTCCATGTCAAAGACTACTGTGGTTACATACCTGCGGCCATGGGTTTCCCGGTGACTGAGGAGGCTGAGGAAGAAGCTCTAAGTTTACCAAGCTCTGAGTTCCGAAAGACCTGAGCATGCACAGCCGTCGGGTTAGCCATGGTGGCGTCTGCCCCCCCAATCTGGACGAAATGAAAGAGGAGAGACATAGAGGAGTTCTTTGTCTGTGCAACAGAATCATTCACAAAATACGCTATACGGCAAGATATGTCCAGAACTGAGACCAACATGGCCGAGATTTGGCATAAGCAAGGATTTGCAGCGCCAGAATGCTTGAAAAATGATCTGAAGCTAAACGATCTGCCTTTTAGGTTTCCCTTATCACATGCATATATTAATATACTGTAACAAAGAAACAGAGCTAACTTCTTTCGCCCAAACATGAAAAGGCTGGTTAATACTTAGTCTAATGTTCTGCTCCAGCTACGACGAACCCTAATCTGCTTCGCATCTTTCTGTATTGGAACAAATCCGCCGAAGCCATCATCGATTGTAATGCTGGCATATTCGATTCGCTTCCTTTCATAATTTCTCTGAGATGTTACTCTATACAGCAGGCAGCTATAGTTTCGCAAAACCTTAAGGATCGGCTCTGCACGGCAATCTTCGACAGTACAGAAATAACTTGGACACACTCAATCTGCCATCACCAAAGCCTTTTTTTCTCTTTTTTTATTTTTTATTTTCTAAACCCCTATTTTTTCCTCAGAAACCAGAAACCTACGTAGAAATAAGCATCATAGACGAATATTCCAAAAGCATCTTTCTAGGAGAGTTATATATGTTTTGATAATGCAGATGCCATTTCTGTTTGATCCTAATATTTTTTTCCCAACAAAAAATTTGGGGGCGACACGTGTTTTTGAAAAAGAAAAAATGAAAATAAGAAAGAAAATTTGACGGGCTCTGGATTTCTTGCTTTGAAAGCAATCCTCTGCTCTGGATCTGTCGCGTGCTTCAAAGCTTCAGCAAATCGCTTTCAAGGTTCAGAAATGCGCTGACGCTTGATTTCCGGCAGTGCTGGGTCTGGCTATGGCGATGGGCTTCTGCTTCAAGCTTCAACAAATCACTTAGAAAATAAGAAATAGGTCAAGAAAATGGGCTGGAGGCAGTTGTCGTCTGAATCTTTTGCCACACATCCGGTGGTAAATTTGGAATCCAGGGCTGCGGATCTGTCTGTGAGATGCAGGATTACGTATTAGTGCCAGCTTTGAGAACTAGATGAATACGTGGTGTTGATTCTTGTGTCCAAACGGAAATATAAGGAATTTTAGGATTTTGGGGTTCGATTTCCTTTGGTGTTTCTTAGAAGGTTCTTAACGTAATTTCTTTGGTTGCTTGCTTGCAGATGCTAGAGCCCAAATAGGCACGAACATGAGCTACAACTAGCTAGAGCTTCAGGTCAAATGGTTTCTGCAATTATGTCATCTCTATTCCATAGCCCAAAGAGGCCTTAGGGTTTTTGCTTCTGCCGCGTTTTGGAGCATCTGTTTTACAATTTTTAAAGTTTTAGATCTTTAATTTATGAAAATCAATTTTTTGAATAGTGTTGACGGGATGGGTTGTGACAGAAATAGGAAAGATCTCCCTGCTCAAGCTCTCCACCATTATTGATGCAGAGATGGTGGATGTTACCATTTTTGGCGAATGCCTTGCACTTGGATGATTTGAACTGTTTTCATTTTTAACTTCCAGAACAACATTGTTGGTATGAAGTAATATTGTTCATATTTGGTGGTTATAGGGGCGTGCCAAATTTCTACCCTCGATATAACAATCTCTAGCTGCTACCTACTCTACACAATTTCCATTTCGCAAATATTGGAACATATGGTTTTTCTTCCTATGCTACATATTATTGTTCTGCAGGTGTTTCTTAAATGGGTGCACTGATGCATTTGATAAGGGTAAGTATAGCTTGGAACTTAAGTAGGTGACAAAGATTTCGAATTTATGATGTTTCTTATTTCATTCTACTTGCAGTTCTTTTGAGAAGTGGCATTGTAATTAGTACGAACACTGGAGAGATGGAGCCCTTTTGAAGACTCTAATGATCCCCAGTTTACATGGTTTTGCACTCATGAAATTAATGGTTTTTCTATCATGCTGCAGGTTTCATATGATTATTCCATTTCTGATACAGTATGGACCTATACAAGTAACCATTTAGAAGAGAGGCGGTTGTTATATCAGTAAAAATTGTACTTGCCCAGTGACAATTTACAAGTGCTTAATAAATCCATTTGTCCCAATTCCCAGCCTCTTAATATGCAACATGCTCTGAACTCAATAATCATGAGATGGCATATGTCCAACTTACAAAATGGAATCAAGCGCGAGTTTGTCTCATTTAACTGATGATGACCTGTAAAGAAGGTTATCAAATATCCTCAATATGATGAGGGGTTTGATCTTCAACGGAATGATCCTTAAATGGTTACATCTTTCTTATAACAATCAGCCCCTATGGAAAAGCTCAATATGCTCTGTTAATTTGGCCACATACAAATTGTAACTTTAAAGGATCGTTAATAGAAGATGCTTTTGCAGACTTCAGTTATATTTTAAATGAAAACAAGGCCCAAATATTTTGAGATCTGGATCTCAATTCTCACGCTTTTTACTCATGCCAAAATGTCTCACATATAAGGATAGTTCAACTTGATATGCCTTCGAATTTATAACAATGTTAAGCTCAATTTTCTGTCCATTTTGCAATGTCATTATAGCTGCACAAGTTAATGCAACGTTACATTCTAGCAAACCAGGTTAATTGATCAGTACATCACAACTTTCCAACAATCAAGCCATTCAACATTTTCATAGCCAGTGTGGTAAACAGATAATGAAATAGTCAGCGTGGTAAATAGTTAATGAAAAGTTAACGAAATCAAGAAGCATGCTAAAAACTGCATTAACTAGTTAACGAAATCAAATTGCTGAAGCATGCCAGAAATTGCATTAACGGTTCACCCTTGCTCTATAAATTCTAATATACCATAAAGCGGTTGCAACAAACACTTTTTTTGTACAAGCTGCATCAACACGAGTGAGCTACAAACTTCTTGACTATGATAGGCCAACACTATTTTAAATAAGTAGATCATATGATACCATTCCATGGGATGGAAGGTTGATAATTGTACGAGGAAGGCAATTTGAAATTTTCCACATAACTACTACGAGCAAGGAGTTAAATTTTATTGCCTGAAGTGGTGCATATGTAATTGCAATTTGACCTCAATCTTTATAATATGGAGGGAAGTCATAGGGGGCTCGGGGAAGATGGGCTTGGGGCACAATGGCAAATGGCAATTCCGGAAAAAAATATAAAGAATGGATTGTCTATTCCACGGGACTCCCACATGACTGCCTTTTGCGAAGTCCACAGGACTCCCACGACTCTGCCTTTTGCTGCCCTTGAGGATCATCCAAAGACTCTTTTCAGTTATTTCTCTGATCATTCAGCCAGTACTTTAAGAGTAAAACATGGGAAAAAAATCTTTCTCCATGCTGCTATTGGGTTAATGGGTCATGTTTTATTCGTATGCATTTTGAATAACCATTTTGCATAGATATATTGGCAACTACAGAGGTTAGAATTCTCTATGCTCAAATACAGTTCAATTTTTGCATGTTCAGAACTTAGATTCTTTTGATTTAATACAAAACATCTTTGGTAACGAGTCGTTATGGTCAATATCCTTCTATCGTGTGGGCACTGAACACAAGGCAAAAAAAATGCAGGTTCAAATTCTGCATGTTCTACCATGTATAAACGAGTTGGGGAAGAGAAACGTTCGCGGCGGCCTTGGCCGCCGCGATAAGTTTCTTGTAAGCTTTAACTATAAAATATTCATTGTTTGAGTTTTACCATTTCAAGCATTTTTATGCATTGCTTGTGTCCATGCAATCTTCAAAAGCAGAAGGTCCGAAGAGCATTTCCAGCAATAACAGGACCCAAAATATGGATGAAAAGAAAATGGATTGGTCTTCGATCCGGAAGAGAGTCATTGTGCCTCTTCTCGCGGACGTTCCAAAGACAAAGATACGCCTCCCCGTGGCGTATATTGTAATGCCACGCCACGCCGCATACATCGCCACCCCGATTGACGGTAATACCAACGTGATAGCCATGGGTAGCCCCTAGGGGGCAACTTGCTAAGAATGTGCATTAGTATTAATGTGCACATTTTCCAATGTACACATTAATGTGGGCACACATTTCCATGTGGCCACTTGATGCCAAGTGGGCCATACCCATAGGTGCAATTAATGTGCACATTTTCCAATGTACACATTCATTAATGTGCACACATTTCCATGTGAGCACATTTGGGTGCACACATTTCCATGTGGGCACATTTGGCCACCTAGCCCTTAAAGGCAAGTGGGCCCATTACCAATTATCCCACATGCCAAAAGGGGATAATTGGAAACCCTAGCCACCCCCCTTGTCTATATAGGGTTGGAAACCCTAACTAACCTAATTTTCGATTTTAGGGCTTTAGAACTCTGTTTTGGCTGCCTCAACAAATTAAAACCGCATCCCGCATCACCGGGAGAATTGCATCCTTAGTTCCTCGAGATTCGCTGCCTCAACAGATGGTCGAGCTCAGTCGAGGAGCCCCTCAAGGATCAGTATTTGGCCAATTAGATAGTCTAAACCCTATTTTAGTCATTTTATCAGTAGGTTTAGCCTATTAGATTGGCCATAGCAGACCTCTAGATCCCTAGATAGCATTCTAACTAAAGAACCTAACTCTATGTTATAGATTAGATTTAGTTCTTTAGTTCTCTCGTGAAGTATATGGATGATGTATCTCTATGAACTCCTTTGTATTGGGAAGGGGGTAGAGACCTAAAGCTTTGTAGTTGATGCTCCTAGAGTAGCCTCTCTAGCACACCGTAGATGCCCTGTGGCACAAGAGCCACACCTGGTTGTGGGTGAAGGGGCCGACCGCTTATAAGGAGGTTCATGTTCTCGACTCTTGAACGACCCCTATGGTGTGTTAGTAATCGCCGGGGTCACCGCGGACTAGGTCTAATGGCTTGCCACCGCGTCGGCGGGCAAGGCATGGGCTCGACACTCGTGAGGTGGTGAATATGACCTTCCATTGAGTTCAAGTCGAATACACGCAAAGGGCCCTCTAGTCACCTTGAGTCAAGATTGTAGATCTCTCGAGGGAGAGATCCCTACCTGCCCCATCGAAACCGGGAGATGTAACCCAGATATAGCCCCCTCGCTATGCATCCCATGGGCTACTGCCAGTCCCAACACTTTTCAAACTACTCGCAAAGTGTGCAATGGAGGGGCGGATGGAGTGGACAACCCTAGGCCATGTTCTTATGCCAGCCAAATCCATTGCCATGAATTTCGCCTCAATGAACTCTCGAGACCCAAGCTTGTCGGGCCCATCCCTGTCCGAGCCTTGGGTAGGATTCCCTATGTGATGTGCCGATCTTCGCCTATGCAGATATGTGGAGGACCATCCTTCGCGATGGTCATATGATGTTGATGTATGTGCTACCGACATGTATGTTTACGCCCGCAGCCTAGGTAGGCCCCGAGGGAGACGGGGTGCAATGACCCTTCCACTCTTCCCACCGGAACCCGCTACGGTTGCAAAGGTCATGTGGAGGGCCCCAGATTGGCACCTGAGCCGGTATGGGGATGAACTCCTGGTTGTATACGGTGAGTGCACCGTGATACGTGATAGGGGACGCCACAAGGGTATCGAGCTATGTTCTTGGAGACCAAGAGCAAAGACCGCCATGTTCCCAAAGAGCACTAACTTGATAGGATCCTCGGACCTCGAAAAATGAGAAAATTTTTTTCTCATTTTTGTAGTTCATGCTAAGCTAGTAACAGCTTAAAATGAATAGAAACGTAAAAAGACTAAAATTGATGAGCCAACATCCGTGTAGGGGTGGAAACTTACAATGTCAAGGCCAGACAGATTTCTACATTCTAGAAATCGGGTCAAGCAACGGTGAGACATTCAGCTTTTGACACCAAAAAAAAAAGTTGTAAATTACAAGAAAATACCTTGATAATTCTAAATTTAAGCTAAGAATTAGTAGATTTAGCATGTTACATGTTAATTTAATAGTGGGTTTCACCATGTCTCACACGCCGCCAGATGTGTTTCTAGATTCTAGGATTTGACCGGGCGCGCGGTGAGACCTTGCTTAATTAGGGTGTTTTAGGTGTTCTAGACAACCCAAAAAGGTAGTTTAAAAGTTGACCTAAAATTGGCCCTATAAATAGAACCGCACCCCTCCCATTTTTCCCCGTTTTTCCCTAGAACTTCGCCAGATCGGCCAAGGCGATCTTCCGGGCGCTTAGCTCCGATCGACAAACCGTAAGATGATGGCCCGCACGGGCGCATCGCAAGGAAGCCTAGACGGCCGGATCCTCCAAATGCCAAAGGGTTCGGCCTTTTTCACCGATTCTTCGCAACGCTTTCTCCACGGGCGCACGAATCTTCGCCAAGTGAGGAAGCGTGGCCGACCGAGCCACCACACGTAAATCTTGGAGGACGACGCCGACGCCATGAGCGAGATCCTCAACGAAATTGAATGGCAGGAGAGGAGCAGTGGAAGAGAGGAGGAGCAGCCGACCCATCAACAGAACTCACCCCTAAGAAGAGGAGCCGAACTCACCCCCTAAGAGCACGCCACGCCACAAGTAATGGCCAAGGAGCCCACCGAGCAGAGAACAAAGAGTCGGAAGACGACCCGACTACAGCCAAATGACCTAAGAAGAGGAGGGCCAAAGCCGAATGGCGTGCAAGAGGAAGCCGGGTGAAGGTCCGAAGAGAGCCGGGTCCGGCCATCAACGAGCCATCTGGGAGGTGAGACTTCGCCCCACCACCGACGACACTGGATGGAGACTACGCGGCCGGGCGCAGACGGGCAAGCTCTTCAAAGCCCCCGGTCAGAGGAAGAGGTACCCGAAAGCAGACGCCCAAGAGCAGGAGGAGGCCGGACAGTGGCTAAGCCCCCACCATTTCCGGACGGGATAGGGTCAAGGCCCCACGGCCGCAAGCTGAAAGTTTTCCATGTGATAGACCCCTTAAAGGTCTATCGAAGAGGATCGTGGAGCACGACGCCAGATATGGCAAAGTGGGAGGCCTACAATGCCTATTACCAGAGCACAGTGGTGAGGACGATTGAAGGCGGCACCACGAAAGGCCGTGCACCGGGCCCCTCCACCAAAACCCAAGCCTCCACGAGCACCCGGAAGAAGCGAGCAAGAAGAAACAGAGGAAGACAGGGCACTCAAGGAGATCCGCCCACTTCCGTAAGAGTTACTTTACTCCTGATTCCCCTGCCGCCCAGCCCGGGTCCGCTGGTCATTCAAGAATACAACACGCATATGCGCGCGATGACGAGATGTTGCCGTGTGTTTGCAAGAGGCGTCAAGCCCACTTAGTGAAACATTTTGAAGATTCAACGGCCTCGCACGGTGCACGCCAAGAGGGTTACCCTCATGAGGCGTGATATGTATCTTGCCGCATTACATCAAGGGAGAACGCCTTTGAACCTTTGTAAATGACCTCAGAAAATTTTGTTAATATAAAGAAAATTTTGTGTAAATAAAGTGTCAAAACCTCGCTTAAATAGGTCAAGATATCGATCCCTAGCCTTCGCTTTTAATTAAATTGGAGTTTTGAGCAAAATTGAGACGATAACTCACACGCCGCCGCCAGACGATTTCTACATTTTAGAAATCGGGCCGGGCGCAACGGTGAGACCATGCCCAAAAATGCCCAAAACAGCTCCAAATCGACCAAGTAAGGGGTCAATTCTCGCCTAACTCGATGAGTTTAGTAGAATTACAGCCTTAGATCACCTAAATTGAGTAATCCTAGCCCAATTAGACCCATGTTCACACGTCAAGGCCAGACACGATTTCTACATTTTAGAAATCTGGCCAAGCAACGATGAGACCCCGCACTCATGTCATCACCAAATGATCTCCAAATTGCACAATAGGTTCAATAGCTCCCCTTAGCATGCTCAAACTCTAGAAATAGTCTTCAAACTTGCAATTGCATCCCTTAATAGATCAGAAATTACCTAATCTCAAGAAAAATCTAGGTCATCCAAAAATTAGGGTTTTCCCCTTCTATAAATAAGTCCCCCATTTCAATTGGCACCCCGCAAATTTGCTCCCCACCGCTAGGGCGATCTTTCAGCCCCTCGAGGCGCTTCTGATCCGCTTGATACCCTTTCCTTGCTAGATCAATGGCCACCGCTGATTTCAGCGATGGTACAAATAGCCAAAGCCCATGCCATCGAGGCGATGTCAACGACATCTTCCAAGTCTTTGTGAAAGAAATCGACATCCAAGTTACGCTGAATGCAACCCCAAAGATATAGGCAAAAGCTAGCAGAATTTCAGTGCTAGGGTAGGACCCTCCCTTGTCCAAGTCCCCCTTGCATAGATACTTCGCTCCTCGCCTGTCCCTTCAAGTGTTCTTTGGGCGATGTCCCCAACATCGCCAAATACTTGACTAATAAGGCGCAGAGGTTACCCGATTACATGGTCCCGACAGCCAACAGACTAAGTACTTCTCTTACAATCCGCCGCCTCTAGCCATCTTCTTATCCCACCGCACGAAACCCGATGGGGGCAACCTCTATCCCTCCGATGGAGGTAGACCCCATAGCCGAAGCAGAGGAAGAGCAAATGCCGCCGCAAAGATCAACAAGAACAGAAGCAAGAGAGGATGAAGAAGAGTCGGACGACTAAGGATACACCTGAGCTCGACTCGGACGAAGAACGGCGCCAAGGAGAGCAGGAGCTGATCAATTTCGAAAGCAGAGCCAGCAGGGCATCGAAGTTGCTCTCCACTTGGGCTAGGCATCACAAGCCTAGCCCCTATCATCATCGACGAGAGGAGTATCTACCCTCGGGCCGACATCCGTAACCTCCCTAATGCGTGGAGAGGGAGCTCAGTTGGACCTAACCGCTCCCACCAACCGCGGGGTAGACCGATATGGACGACTTCATCGTCCGGGGAGCCTCGTGACTTCCCGCTTCAAGTGAGGGAGTCCGACACCTGGGCTACACAGTGGGAGACGACCTCCCACATCCGTGCCTACAAAGCAAAGATCGTGCAATTGATGGACGAGCCGGAGCTGCCAACAGGGAGGAGTTCCTCGCCTCCAAGAGCAGATGGGGATCCGCGGGAAGACCACGAAGCATCCTAATGCCGGGTCCTTCGATATCACCCCGCCAAAAGGAGAAGGAATCGACCTCGTGAGGCTCGACCGCACAATTGAAGACTACAGGGAGCTCACCAAGTAGAGGGTCGACGAGTACGCCTGGCGGCACGTAGCCGGAGGCCAAACAAGCGAGAAGCTTCGGCACACAATAATAACGACAGGTCGCCGTACTACTTACCACCGCCGATGGATGGGGAGAATAGCGTAATTCACCGCAAGTTCAGTCCCGCAGGCGGCTAAGAAGGAGTGTTTATGCCGATTGCACTCTCAAGCTTCGCGCAGCATGCTAGAATAGCAAAGAATGTCGACTATGCCGCCTTAGTCAAGAGGGCAATGGCACTTGACCTCTTCGACTTCGCCATCCCCCACCGACGCCGTGGAGATTAGCAAAGATCGCGCCCTTACATCCGAATCGCTAGGTAGAAGACCCTGTGAGAGCCATCCAGTGAGGCTCGCCAAATAGCATCATCGTGAACTTGGGTCACCCTAGGGGACGCCCAAGTTAAGAAGTTTCTTGAAGACAACCTGCCTTACCGGGCGATTTCAAGACTAGTTAGACTCTTGATCCCTGAGACTTTTGTACCTAAAATATTATATGATATATAAATACAATTGCAGACACTTTAAATGTTTTGTTGATGTATGTTGCCCCACAATTATACCAACAAACATAAACAATGCAAGAGAACAAATGGAACTAACCATATAGCCATTAATCACTTGTGGATGCAAAATAGAGGGCTAAGCGCCAGGGAACGATAACCGCGAGACCTTATAGAAGAGCAAACCCCGCCTGCACCACCCCCGCAAGGAACCTATTTGAAGATAGGGAACCCATGACCCCAGAAAGGTGAGAGATAGCCCGTGATGAGGACGGATCCGAGCAGATAAAGGCATTACCGTCCGCAAAGCAGGAGTGGGTTCGGTGGGCAATGCTCGGGCCTGCCGCAAGCATCAGCTCCTGAGGGAAGGAAGGGACAAGAAGAGGAGCAAGAGAAGGAGATCCCCCAACCGAATCTTCCGACTAAGTTCGTGACTCGACCACTCGAGGAAGAGGAAGAGCGTGCTCGAACTAAATGAGGGAAGGCAGAGGAACACCCCCCGCAGGGATCTATTAAAGAGATACCGTGGCCTCCGACTACCGTAAGAAGGTAGATTCCGCGACCGGCAATGTATGGAAGGCCCGAACCGAACAGCCTCGGGGAGAACAAGTCGCTTGGAAGCAGAGAGGCATGGCTGGACTAAAATGAGCGAGTACGAAATGCTTATGGCATGAAGGATAAGGACAAAGGCAGAGTTGCAACAGCCAACTTGAAAGGAGCCGCCGAATTTGGTGGAAGGGGTATGCAAAGGCACACGGCTTAAGCAGGATGCTTGTAAGTTCGTGAAGTTTGCTAAAGCCTTCAAGTTTCCATTACGCCCCAAGGAACATAAGTCCAAAGATGATGCAAAGAAGCTTTTACAGGCTGCGCAAGGCAACAAAAACGCAGCTCAGAAATATACGAGGAATTCATGAGGCTAAGGTCAGATATGCCGGTTGGGAGAGAAGCATGCAAAGAGAAAGCTATATCGAGGGGTCAATGAGGAGATCCGCAAAGCTTGTGAGAGCAATAAACCCTAGGACAGCATCGGGCGAATCCAAGGCTATAAGCTTGCAGGGGGTCGACCTCGCAATAGCGGGCACAAGCAAGCAGATTTCCGTGAGAAAGGCAAGGCGACAAGAAGCTATAGCCCCAGGCAGCAGCCCAGGTCCAAATAGAACACAATATGGTGGGAACCGTGGGAAGCAAAGCAGAGAAGAAGCAGGTGTCCTTCAAGGACAAGCAGAGAAGTCAAACTACTCCAAAGCAAAGGTAATCCTTTTGCAAGCGATGCCCAAGGAAAAGAGGCAGGAGTGCATAGAAAAGCAAGAAGCTTCAGGTGCTTCCAGCCGGGCCATAGGACGCTGAACCGCCCCTACGCCATGAGTGCAGCTCTAGCGGAGTTGGGAGATTGGGACGCCTGTCGGACGACGACGACGGCGAAGAGGCCCGCTGACTACATTCGTGGTGAGTGTCACATCTTTGCCGCAAATAGATACAGAGCAAGCAGAGAGCCAAGATAAGGTAATTTCCACAAAAGAGGGAAGGCTAAAGCTAAGTCCTTCATAGTCTTGATAGACTCAGAAGTAGCCATAACTTTGCATCCCCCGCAATGGTTCGGGATGTTGTTAAGTTGAAGCCGCTAAAGTCAAAACCAAGACCCGTTGTTTTAGCAAGTGGTGCAAGAAAAGGCGCATCGGGCGGGCAAGAGAATTAACTTCGACATCGACTTGCCGTGGATTAATATCCGATGGGAGCGTAAGTAATGGGCATTGGAAAGTATGACTTGATCATAGGAATGGAGTACCTTAACGGCCAGGGCCATTATCGATCGCGGGAAAGCGGAAGGTGACCTTCCCAACGCCCAACCGCAAGATCATTGAGATAACAGTAAGGAAGTTGTTCCCATCATGCGCTGCATGTCTTCTAAACGGCTGCTCAAGTGCATCAAGAGTGAGCAAGTGGCATACATCTTCAAGCTTGAGATTAGTGAGCCGAATCGGCGAAAGCAAAGAAGACAACGCTACCAAAGAAGTTGCCGGGCAAGTATCTCAAATAATCACGGAGTTCCATGATCTCTTTCCGTGATGAGATCAAGCAGCCCCTCCTTATAGGGGAGTCGAAAGCGCAGATAGCACTCGAACCAGAACAAAGCCAACAAGCAAGGCTCCATATAGAATGACAACACAGAGTTGTCGGAGTTGAAGAAGCAGCTAGGAGGAGCCGCCGACCTAGGTTTCATTAGACCTAGTGTCTCGCCGCTTGGAGCGCCCATTCTTTTGTCAAGAAGAAGGATGGATCTTTGAGAATGTGCATAGACTATAGACAGTTGAATAAGCACACCATTAAGAACAAGTATGCGCTTCCAAGATCGACGACTTGATGGATCAGCTCCAAGGTGCAAAGATCTTCTCAAAAATCGACTTAAGGTCGATATCATCAGATCGATAAAGGAAGAAGATATCCATAAGACCGCCTTCGTAACGCGGTATGGGCATTATGAGTTCACAAAGAATGCCTTCGGCTTATCAAATGCCCCCCGCAACGCTCATGAGGCTCATGAACGATATCTTCGGGAGTTCCCGGACACCTTTGTGATTGTTTTCTTTGATGACATTTTGGTGTATAGCACATCCCTTGAAGAGCACGCAACACTTGAGAAGAGTGCTAGAGAAGTTGAAGAGGCACCGGTTTGTAACGCCAAGTTGTCGGCGCCACTTCGAACGTAAAAAGTGGAGTATCTAGGTCATGTGATCTCAGCCAAGGCATCTCAACGTACCCCGCCAAGATTGAGGCCGCCATTCAAAGGGGGGCCAAGAATGTGCATGAAGTCGGAAGTTTCCTCGCCTAGTGGTACTACAGAAGTTCGTGGAAGAACTTTGCTAAGATAGCAGCCCCGCTAACGCACCTGGACGAGGGCGTAGAAGGTGAAAGATTGGGTAGAGCATTGGCACAAGAAAGCCCAAAAGGGGTTTGAATTGTTGAAGGAAGCTTTAACAACAGCCCCAGCCTTTAACCCCGCCGACCCGAGAAAAGATAAGCTCGTAGCAACAGATGCGAGTAAGATAGCTACAGTGCGCGGCTTATGCAAGAAGAGCGCAGTAGTAGCGCATGATTCCGTGAAGATGAACGACGCCGAGACGCCGCTACCCAACGCACGATCGAGTTGCTTGGCGGTTGTCGTGGCATTAAGAATATGGAGGCATTATCTCTTGGGAAGGAAGTTCCAATTGATACCCACCATCAAAGCCTCCAATATGTATTCACGCAACCACACCTTAACTGAGGCAGCGGAGATGGATGGAGTTCCTCAAGAATATGACTTTCATATAGTCTACAAGCCGGGAAGCTCAATGTGGTAGCAGATGCGCTTTCAAGGCATCCCCGACAACTAGAGTGCATTGCAATGCAATTTCGACGCCTCCAAATGACTTTGGTAAGAGGGATTGAAGAGTCCTTGCCAACGGACGGGGATTTCAAGGAGGTATGGGCAAGCCTTTCTAAGGAGGCTAGAACAGATAAAGAGCGGAGGCCTTCAAGCATTATAAGAAGGAAGGCAACCTCGTTATACCATAAGAACAAGTTGTGCGCACCAATCATCGTGTAAGGAAGTTGATCCTCCATGACACGCACAACAGCCCAATAGCCGCCATGCGGGATTCATGAAAACATATTTCAAAGTACGCAGCAGCTATTATTGGCCGAATGAAGAAGCAAATAGCTCGCTACATCAAGGAATGTCACTATGCCGCCAGACGAAGGCAGAAGCAGCTTCAATTCCGGGGCATTAGAGCCATTAGCGGTGCCAAACGCTAAGTGGGAGGTAATCAAAGATGGATTTCATCACAGACTCCCAAGATCGGTGAGAGGCAAAGATGCCTTGATGGTAGTGGTCGACAAGTTGTCGAAGATGGCACATTTTGTGCCTTGCGTAACCACGATACTGACATGGATACGGCAAAGCTCTTCACCAAAGAGATCTTCGTGCTTCATGGCATGCCAAGGGAGATCATCTCCCATTGCAGACCGAAGTTCATGAGCGCCTTTTGGCAAGACCTCTTTGCGACGATCCGCACGGCTATCCATGAGCACGGCATATCATCCTCGACGGATGGCCGCATCGAGCGACCAACAGATTTTTAGAGGACATGCTACTAAAACTATGTCCGAATAAGCAAAGTATGTGGGAAGAATTTATTCACTTGGTGGAGTTTGCATACAATAGCACCAAGCAGAATCATCCCAAATGTCGCCGCTTATGATCAATTACGGCTACCGCTGCCTAACTCCGCACACTTTGGCACAACCCCGTCAAAAGTGGAAGTTTCGCAGCCAGATGTTGGCCGATATGCAGCAGCCTGTGTAGAGGAAGTTTGTGGCTATCCGCTAGCAGCAAGAAGTCGCCAAAAGAGCATCGCCGACAAGCATCGAACAAGAAGAGAGTTCAAAGTGGGAGATGATGTTTGGCTCAAGATTAAGGTGAAGCAAAGCGGCTCGGGATCGGCAATTGCAAGAAGCTTGCTCCAAGGTGGGCTGGACCTTCGTAATAGTCGAAAACTAGGCAATCAAGCCTACAAGCTAGACTTGCCAAAGACACCTAAAGATTCATAAGGTCTTCCACGTGAGTTTGCTAAAGAAGCATACCCCAAATCCGCATCGGTCTTGGATTCGCCAACGCCGTTGGAAATGATCGAGGAACAACCGAAATAGTTCCGAATTGATTCTTGATAAAGCTTTCAAGAAAACGAGGAGATCGTAATTCCTCCAAAGATTTGGTCAAGTGGAAACACTTACCGCTGGAAGACGCCACGGGGTACTTAAGAAAGATTTAGTAAAGCAAGCCACAGTTTATGGAGCAATGGGACGGCAAGGTCATCTCCTCAAGAAATCGCTCGCATGTCGATTTGTGTAGGTTAATTCTTGTATAGTTAAGATTAATCTCGCGATGCCACCTACGCTTAGTATGGGTCGCATGCGTTGTCACCGATGATGGGACCACTACGGTGATCTCTAGGGCGTGGTGTAATGTCAATGTAGGCATGACCGCGTTTCCGCTTGGGCGAGTGGAAGGTAGATTAGAAAGTCTACTTCTGTCCCACGGAAGTAGACGACCTCGAGAGAAAGGAGGTCATTGAAGAATGCATTGATAGGAAAAGCACCTTTAGCCCCATATATGCTTTGATAGGAGGAATCTATCCTTCGCGCCCCCCACGCGAAGAAGGATATCCTCCACCGGGCAACTAGAGGTGTAGGCATGAGCGGCATATAGGCATGTAGGCGCCGCCTCAAGCCCATAATGGAAGATTCACCCTCTTCCTACCGGAGATTAGCCATGCATCCATGTAGATAGGTGGGTGGTCACCATATAACCAAAAATTTTAATTAATAATTAAATGGTACTAACGTAGTGTCGACACTGGCAGCCAAGAAAAGCCCCGAGGGCAAGGAGGTCGAGCTACGAAGACTTGCAACACAAATTTTGTTGGAATGTGTTGCAAGGAATGAAGAGTGCCTCGGACGTAATTTTAAAATTTTAATAAACTTAATCGTAATGTTAAGTGAAGTTTGGAGTAATCTGTTAGTAATGTTGTGAATTGATAAGTTATTTCATAATATAATGATGTAATAATGTCATAAAAATATTACCTTAAGGTAATCGTAATAAATGTGTAAGTATTTTAGTAGTATATCGTATGCATCACGTTGATTGCAGGTTAGGAAGATTCCAAGGTGGGGAGAACCACGATGCTGCGGACAGCATCATTTCAAGGTGGGGAGAATGTGACGCTCCGGCCACAAGATACGCCCGTGACGTATATTGTACCGCCACGCCACGCCGCATTACGCCACCCCGATTGACGTGTACGCCAACGTATAGCCAAGTGGGTAGCCCCTAGGGGGCAACTTGCTAAGAATGTGCATTAGTATTAATGTGCACATTTTCCAATGTACACATTAATGTGGGCACACATTTCCATGTGGCCACTTGATGCCAAGTGGGCCATACCCATAGGTGCAATTAATGTGCACATTTTCCAATGTACACATTCATTAATGTGCACACATTTCCATGTGAGCACATTTGGGTGCACACATTTCCATGTGGGCACATTTGGCCACCTAGCCCTTAAAGGCAAGTGGGCCCATTACCAATTATCCCACATGCCAAAAGGGGATAATTGGAAACCCTAGCCACCCCCTTGTCTATATAGGGTTGGAAACCCTAACTAACCTAATTTTCGATTTTAGGGGCTTTAGAACTGCTTTTGGCTGCCTCAACAAAATTAAACCGCATCCCGCATCTCTGAGAGAATTGCATCCTTAGTTCCTCGAGATTCGCCTCAACAGATGGTCGAGCTCAGTCGAGGAGCCCCTCAAGGATCGTATTTGGCCAATTAGATAGTCTAAACCCTATTTTAGTCATTTTATCAAGAGGTTTAGCCTATTAGATTGGCCATAGCGCACTCTAGATCCCTAGATAGCAGATTCTAACTAAAGAACCTAACTCTATGTTATAGATTAGATTTAGTTCTTTAGTTCTCTGTGAAAGTATATGGATGATGTATCTCTATGAACTCCTTGTATTGGGAAGGGGGTAGAGACCTAAAGCTTTGTAGTTGATGCTCCTAGAGTAGCCTCTCTAGCACAATCGTAGATGCGCCACATTGCACAAGAGCCACACCGGTTTGTGGGTGAAGGGGCCGACCGGGCTTATAAGGAGGTTCATGTTCTCGACTCTTGAACCACCCCTATGGTGTGTTAGTACCGCCGGGGTCACCGCGGACTAGGTCTAATGGCTTGCCACCGCGTGCGGGGCAAGGCATGGGCTCGACACTAAGTGAGGTGGTGAATATGACCTTCCATTGAGTTCAAGTCGAATACCGGGCAAAGGCCCTCTAGTCACCTTGAGTCAAAGATTGTAGATCTCTCGAGGGAGAGATCCCTACCGCCCCCATCGGGCGGGGAGATGTAACCCGGGATATAGCCCCCTGGCTATGCATCCGGGCTGGCTACTGATCAGTCCCAACACTTTTCAGCCTACTACGCGCAGTGTGCACAGTGAGGGGCGGATGGAGTGGACAACCCTAGGCCATGTTCTTATGCCGGCCAAATCCATTGCCATGAATTTCGCCTGCGCAATGAACTCTGGAGACCCAAGCTTGTCAGTCCATCCCGGTGTCTGAGCCTTGGGTAGGATTCCCTATGCGATGTGCTGATCTTCGTCTATGCAGATATGTGGAGGACCATCCTTCGCGATGGTCATATGATGTTGATGTATGTGCTACTGACATGTATGTTTACGCTTCCGCAGCTAGGTAGGCCCTGAGGGAGACGGGGTGCAATGACCCTTCCACTCTTCCCACTGGAACCCGTTACGGTTGCAGTGTCATGTGGAGGGCCCTGTATTGGCACGGAGCTGGTATGGGGGATGAACTCCTGGTTGTATACGGTGAGTGCACCGTATACGAGTAGGGGACGTCACATCTTCCTTTGTGTGTCTTGCTTGCATCCTTTGTGTGTCTTGCTTGATGACGTAAGGTTAACCACAAACATAAAAATTGTACATTTTAAGCTCAACAATATGATGATTAAACTTCATCAAGGCACAAGGCATACCTCCAATCCATTGCTGTGCAGCTTTTAACCTTGGGGTTTAGATGAAGTGCACGTATAGACTAACATTTTCAAAATCTTACCTAAGATCACATCATCCCAACAATCAAACTCTGTCTTATTTAAACGTTGGCAATTTTAGATGATTCAGGGGTTTGATGCATGTAATGTCCACTTCCACGATGATGGCCTTGCTTCCAATTGCAACTCCACTGCCTTGCTTAAGCATAGGGTTATGTAGCACATATGTTCTAAAGTTTCTACTTTACTGTTCTTATATGCATTGTGAAATAATCATTATTTATTGCACTTCAACATATTATAATTATTACACCATAGTTTCTAATTTATAGTTCTTATAACTACACAATAGTTAAAACTTACTATTTTTTTCAGTGATTAGAACATTTGGCATAATACCATTTTGGATGCTTGGACAATGTGATAAGCTTCATGATTTTATTATGGGATGCCAAATTTTCTTGAATGTAAAACGTTTGATGTGGAGAACATTCACATCAGAGTGCAATTTGAGAAAACGTCTAGGAGGTAGAATACAACGTTGTTCTAACTTTGCACACATTTTCAAACAAATAAGTGAGTCACAGAGAAAACATCTAGGAGGTAGAACACAACATTGTTCTAACTTCGCGCACATTTTCAAACCAATACGTGAGTCAAGTCAAGAGAAATATTCGCGGCGCCGCCGTGATAAATTTCTTGTAATAATAATTGTTTCTTCAAGTGAAATCCAACCTTGTTGCTTATTTAACTTGAAATAGTAATAAGTGTACATTGGGTTGAATGCTTTGAGGACACTTGGATCATATTTGAAAATGTTATAGGTTCCAATTAATCCAATGAAAAGAAACCAGATGAATGTTGTTGGGGCAAACATAAATTCAACTTTGTCTGTGCCAAAGCGCTGAATGATAAAGAGTGCTAACAAAATAATAACTGATAGAATCACCACAAGCATCTGTTATAGGAAAAAATTATCCGAATTAGTAGAAGGTAAGACAATAGTTTTTTAGAAACGAAATTGAGGTGGGCACGAGAGTACTTTGGCCTAGAGATGTTGCTTCAACTTTAATTCCTTGAAGAAGTGATATAACCGCATATACAATCAACCACAATACATGTAACATGAAATCAGTTGCATAAAGGCATATATATAATTTATTCACACCTCGATTCTTTGATGCTCTTGATTCCCGAGTGAGGGAAAAATTAGGAAGGAAAAAATAATTGAGTGAAAATTTTGAGGGAGGCCATGTCGTTGATCTTATCTGCTTCGAGGACTCTCTCTATCAAATGCTATTCCTGAGGCTTTGCTTTCTCCAGTTCGCTTGCTCCATTCCGGCGAGCTCTGCTTTCACCGCCGCCATAACCTAGGTAGTAAAAAATTTTGTGTTTCTGTGCTGCATCTCTCTGGCTATGGTTCTTTCTGACGTGGGGTATTGCTGATGGTTCTTGTAAGCTTTCTTCTGCTTGGCTTCGAAACCTTCATGATCTTGGCGATGGACAAATTCTCAGTCTTATGGGTTTTTTTTAAGGAGCAGAGGCGTTGGAACTTCGGCGAGATCCATCTGTTTGAACAGAAGCAGCGGAGGAAGATTCTCTAGGCGGTTTTTGCGGCCCATAGGAGAAGAAAGGCAAATCCGGAGTTCCTTTTTCTCCATTCCAGCGAGCTCTACTGTCGCACACCGCTGCCATAACCCAGGTAACAAAACTTTTTGTGTTTATTTCTGATGGTTTTTTGCTGCAAAACTAAAGGTTATGGGCGATTTTGCAGTGCTGAAACTCTATGGGAAACAAACCGTATGCAATGGCAAATCCGGAGCGCTAAAGACCAAGAAAGTGCAAATCTGGAGCTTCTAAGCCCGATTTTTGCAGATTTGGATCTTTCGATTGATTTGCCTCACACACCTGATTTCTAAACTTTTACATGATTTTGTGTTCATTAAGCTCTAGGAAAATGCATGTCAACTGAGGTATCAACTTTTATGCAGCTTTTGAAAACTGGCAGAGCTTTCAGATGTAAGTCTTCTCTTTGTGTTTGGAGGCTCGTGAGAAGGCCAGGACCTTGGAGATTCGGTGCAAAGTTCTCCAGGAGCACAACCATTCAAAAGACCTAGAAGACTACCTTCACATTTCAAGAAGCAACTGCCTTATGTTTTTCTGAAGAAACATCGGGAGAACGATCATGAGAGGAAGGTTGTTGGAAAGCCCATCAAATGCATGTCTCATCCATTTTGGGGCATTTACAAATGCAGGAGCCTGTGGAAGGGGATATAAAAAACTTTGCTTTGCTGGAGCCTAGTATAGCAGTTGAAGGGCTTGCGCATTCCCTAGAGAATGACGCTGATAAACACATGGAATACATTGTACAAGGGTCAAAATAGTCTATCGCCCAGGAAACCCAAGCACTTGAGGCTGAGACTCTAAATGCAATTTTAATATCAACTGAAAATGGAAGGTTTACAGGTCAGGAACCCAAGTGGCTGCAGCTGAAATAGAACATGAAGTTTTTCTGTCAACTGATAAAGTGCAGGAGCCGAACTTTAACAGTGCACCTAAACCAGGTAACAAAATTTCTGAAGTTAAATCACCTGTTAGGAAGCGGAGGTCTTTTGCAAAAAAGACTTCAACTTTTCCTCCAAAGACCTCATGCAAAAAAGACTTCAACTTTTCCTCCAAAGAATCTGAAGTCCGATGCTCCTTTGCCTCCAAGAGTTCCTTCCTGGAAATGCAAGATTTGGTTAAAGAAGTTTCTGGCTACTTACTGGCTGCACGCAACCGTCAGAAGAGTGTTGCCGATAAGCACAGGACCCCACGGACATTCCAAGTGGGCGAATCGGTTTGGCTCAAAATTAAGGTTAAACAAGCCAAGCTTAAGATTGGTTAACTGCAAGAAGCTGGCACCCAGATGGGCTGGGCCGTTCAAAATCATTGAACGTGTGGGCGAACAGGCATATCGCTTGGATTTGCCACCCCGCTTGAAGATCCACAAAGTCTTTCACGTGAGTCTTCTGAAGCAGCATACCCCGGATCCAGAGGAGATCTTGGATACACCCACACTCCTTGAAATGACAGAAGAGCATTTAGATATAGTGCCTGAAGCTCTTCTTGATCGAGCCTATAAGCAGACCAGAAGAACTCAGATGCTGCAATACTTGGTTAAGTGGAAACACTTACCAGTTGAGGACGCTACGTGGGTGATGAAGATTGACCTTGAGAAGCACTATCCGGTCTTCATGCGGGAATCTCAGGGCTACACCATCAACGATGCTATCAACCCCGCACCCGGCGGTAAGCTTGAAGGCTTGATTCGCCGAGAATCATACAGTAGAGGGGTAGATGCATCGTGGTTATCAATAGTTACCGATGATGAGATCACCTTTGTGTTCTCTAGGACGTGGTGTATTGTCAATGTGGGCATGACCGCGAATTGCTTGGAAAGCATGTACTTGATAGGCCGCGTTCATCTCGGCTATAATGGGAACTTGGCCATTCCTTATGCCGCAATGAATTGCGAACCATAGGCATGATAGGTTCCCTTGTAGATAGGTTTTCCTTTGTTTTCTTACAGAGGGTGGTCCCTTCAACCACAACTTACTTATAATATATATAGGTACTGATCTATTGACATGTGCAGGCCAGTGAGCAGTACGTGACCTGCCCATGTATAGAGGGTTGCTGATGGCCCGACTTCTCCAGTTTTGTCTTGTCTACATGTATTATTTTTTTTCGTCATTGTGATATTGGTATTGGACTTCGGTCCTTGAACTCTTTTCTTATGATAATCATCTGAAATGCACCTTGGTGCGTAAACTATTTTATGCTTTAAGTTTTAATGTTATTACCTTCGGAGATAAGGAATTACCTCCCTTCTTTGATGTATAATTTCTTATATTTCATTTTTCTCGAGTGCACGTAAATTGGTTTAACTAACACAAATGCTGAGGACAACATTATTTCTAAGGAGGGGAGAATGTGAAAGTATGTATACGGTATACGTATAAATATACTGACACGTCACGCAGTAAGGATACGCCATCATGGGGTACTTTAACCTAGGGGGTTGACCTAAAAGGGATTAATTTAGCTATGCTAAATTAATTATTAAAAGATAATTACCTATAATTAAGGAAATAATACCTAAATTGGTTTAATTAGGATAATGGAATAATTAGGAAGGCGCCACTTGGCCAAACTCGACTGGCCAGCATGGGGATGCTAACTTGGGGCATCAACATTGAACCCTTGTCCCATTTGACCCCAAAATCGAGCCAGGAGGAGGAGCTGTGAGCGCCCAAGCTGTTGCTGAACACGCCCAAGCTGTTGCTGAAGTATGGAAGTGCCCCATGATAACGGCTCTAGCAGAAACTCGGGTTAGTGGGTAGTCTAGCTTGAGCTTCTAGAATAGTGCCTAAGTTAGTCTTCTCTGGTTATCTTATTAGGATTAACCCTTCTTTGATATTTATGATTACATTTCAATTATGGATTATGCTTTGTTAAGTAGGGATGGATGAATCTATGGAAGTATCTCTGTTAGCTTCCTGTAAAAGCGTGGATTGGGGAGGGAGGGGGGAGTAGAGACCTCTGAGCCCATGTATTGTAGTATGCTCCTAGATAGAGCCTTGTATTATTCCCACTAGATGCGGCCTGTGCACAAGAGACCACCGAGCCGTGGATGCTATGGAATTGCTCAGCACCAGAGAAGGGACGCAGAGGTGAAGTGGGGGTGGGGTCTTGCACGAACATAAAAGGCTCCTGAGAGTCCTACAGTGGGCTAGGCCTGATAGCCGGTCACGTAGAGGGTCGGGTATGGGTCTGACACTCCCTGGGTGTAGAGGTGTGACCCGTATGGGGCATCCTGCACTTTGAAGATAAAGTTAGGGAGTAGGTCGGGTACGGATGCGGGGGTCGCTGATGCGGCACGTGTTCTCTAGCTCACCCATGGAACCGCTGTGATCCTGGAAGGGGACATTTCCCTGACCTGCCTCATCGGACCAGGTCTTCATGAAACCTGGAGTAGACCCGAAGGGTGATACCTTGAGTCTGCCTCTCCGGAAGGCTATAGTGATGCCATAGCATGATTCGACTCATCTGCAAAGTGTGCACAGGAGGGGCGGATGGAGTGGACAACCCTAGCCGATGTTCTATGCCAGCCAACGCCATGCCAAGATTCGGTCTGCTGATCTCTTGAGACCTAGCCGTCAGTCGAACCTCACTGGAGTCTGAGCCGGGGGTAGAACCATGGGTTTTGGGGTGTTTTCTCTAGTATTAAATGTATCTCTCTGTTATTATCATTTGGATGGATGGGCCACCCTTCGTGGTGGTATTTATAATATGATTATGTTGTATGCTAACCTTATACTCACGCTTCCGCGACATAGGAGCCCCATCGAAGGCGTGGGCCGAATGACCCCTCTGTGTCCTTCACTCGAGCATCTTACCATAGATGGCCCGAGATAGACGGAGGGCCCTGCTCATGGCGAGATGGTTGCCATGGGAGGGGGAAGTCCCCGTATGTATACGCCCGAGCGTCGTATATGTTCAGGGAGCGTCACATAGAGGTTCAGTTATGTCCAACAAATATTATACGAGAATGGACCTAGACTTAAGGAAGCTATGAAGGTACATGCATTCAAACATATGACAAAAGCTACTAGATCTGATTCACTCTCTCAGAATGTGCTAGTGTCTTAAAACGAAAAACAAGGGATTGAGGTCCTATACATGAATAGGGTTTTTATCTCAGCCTAAGCCATTTTGATAATCAGTTGCAATGTGCGCCATTGATATTTGTGTCTATCACCTGCTTGCCATCTAATATTTATGCAAGAAACCTGGGAGAGTTGAAGATCAAAATCAAGATGTAGTTGAGTGCTAGTGCTAGGCAGCTACAAATTAGCTGCAATTGTGTACCATTTTTATCTATTTTTGGTCTATTATCCCTTTGTAGTAAATGTAGTGCATTCTTCAATATTTGCTTAACACAAACTCATATTTTACCTGGATGCATTAACAGGTACTGGAAGCATTGGTCCTTAAGAGGATTGGAAAGCCTCATGAACCACTGGTCTGCAAATTGTTTATCAACGTCATGGCCATTGTACTTGCATTGCCCGTTATGTCATAGGATGTGTTGCATATTGTACGAGGAATTTTATGGGGTAGATAACGTCCTCTCCCGAGGAGTTATGGGCCAGGAAAATGGCCTCGTGGCCATGTGGCCACGAAATTCCGAGGTCGTATGGAGGAATTTCGGGCCACATGGCCACGAGGCCATTTTCCGGCCCATAACTTTCAGGGGAGGGCGTTATCGGCCTTAACGCCTTTGGTAGGGGCATTTAAGCCAAATGGCGACCATAGTCAAAAGCTTGGCCTAGCCCGAGAGCACGCTTTGACGTATTCTAGCATCCACAAAGACCCGGTTTATGCACTTCAGCTTCATAGAATCAATCTAAGATAGCTTCCGCATGCCTGTTTGTGGCTCATGCATAGCAACAGCAGTAAGATTTGAAGGATTTTGAAGCAGCACGGATTTTGAAGGATTTGCAACAGCACAGATTTTGAATGGAAGAAAAATTCCTTCTAGTCTGGGCATTTCATCCTTGTTAGAGCCTCCAACTACGGTAGTTGCTTGATGCAGAGCTCCGGCTATTAGAAGTCCTGTTTTAAAACAGAGATGCCCTAATCTAATAAGCCGGATCTAATCTAAAATAGAGATGCCGGATCTGAGCAGCCCTAATCTAATAAGCCGGATTTGGAACCGGATTCGATAAGCTGAATTGAAACCCCTTAAAACTTACCTGAAGGCCTGGCTATGGCGGCTATCACTACAAAATTAAAGCCCTGTTACGATGTCTATTACGACGTCCAGACGTCGTTTGCACGTCGATGATCGACGTCAAAACGTCGATAAACGACGTCTATTTCGACGTCTGAGCGTCGATAAACGACCTTTATGCGTCGTTATACGCGTCGCAACGGCGTCGTCTTAAAGCGACGACCTGACGTCGTTCAACGCGTCGTTAACGTACCGATACGGGTCGACCACGCGACGCAACTTTTTACCGTGGTACAGGGCGCGCCAGCCATGGCCGGTGGCGTGGTCGATGGTAACGCGTCGTTAAACGGCGAAAAGTACACGCCATCATGTCGCGTGTCGTCGTCCGGTGTGGCGTTGCCGGTAGCGTAAGCGGCGACGTAAGCGACCGCGTGTTAAACGTCGTTCAACGGCGTTCTTGTGGCGTGGCGGCGTAGCGCGGCGTCGAGACGAATGATGAGGTGGCGATACACGTGGCAGCCACGCCATCAACGTCGTTAAACGACGATCAAGGAATTTTGAAAAAAAAAAATATTTATTTAATATTATTCAATATTATTTAACGGACAGTTCAATATTAACAAATATTTAATATAAATAAATATTTAGTAATATTTATTAATATTAAATAATATTAATATTAACAATAATATTAATAGTATTAATAAATATTAAATATGAACAAAATAAATCGAGAATAAAAATTTAAAAATTCGAAAAATAGAAACAAATATTGATTAAATTATATTAGTATTCAGTATCATGGTAGATAAGCATTATTATTTAATATGTAATTAAATGTTTAATAAATCTAAGAATAAAAAAATAGAATCGAGCATAAAATTAACATAACAAAAAAAAAATCACAAATAATAAGAACAAAGCATAAAAAATTTAGATTGAATTCAATTAATATATTTCACAATGTAATTTGCACATTACAAAATATATTGAGTCTTTAGTTGTTGCTCTCTTCTTCTTCTTCTTCTTCATTGGCGCCTTCGTCTTCATTTACCTGCATTATATTATATCGCAACAATTAGTTCATTGTAGTCACAAATAATTATCTAATGAATGATACACACTTCCCCCCGTTCACGCGCAGCGGCGTACTGGATGGCCGCATGACTGCCTTTTTTGAAGGCCCTTTCGAGTTCATCTTTAGCGGTAGGCGACCCGGCAAAATGACTTCTATTGAGAATGAGCACCAAAACTAATGTTAGTGTTCAACTCGAGAACCTACATTATAAACCAAATTTATACTTACAAATAGCTTATCCGAAAAGCCATAACCGCCGCACCTAGTCTTATTGGCACTATAGTCGCCACTTGCTTCGTCATTACCTCGCGTCCGTATACGCTTTTGTTCTAGCTTCCCCTATGTTGGCCTTCAAACACTACAATGCAATACAAGGACTTAGTCCACATGGCGTCATCTAATTATCTCTGACTCTCCAGAGCTACAATGCAATACAAGGACTTAGTCCACATGGCGTCATCTAATTATCGACTCATGGGAGAGATGATGTACTTGAAATGCCTCATGAGTCAACCAGATAGGTCACTTGCCACTTCCTCTATCCCGGGACTCTCAGAGCTTTGGCAAGAGCTTTCAGCTGCTTCTTCTGATTAGCTCTGCAAAATATAAATAAAATATGAGTACAATGAGGTTATAATGAAGAACGAAAAAGCCTAATACCTGGTGGCTTTAACATGTTTACCCTGTTTTGAACAAACCTCCCTCCATGAGATCTCTCCTGACTTGAGCTCGGGATATTCTGCTTCTAAAATCGCCTTGATCCTCTCTTTTTCCTCATCATAGGCTCGCGAGTTCCATTCACTCTTGTGGACGTTTTGGCAAATGCTATTTGTGACACTATTAGCCATCTTCCAAAAATCGTCGCCATCTGCAGTGTTGTGGCACGGCAACTTCTTGTTACTACACTCAACATACGACTAACATATGAATATGTGTTAGAAGAGCTCATGAAATACCAATATTCTAAAATTCAGCTTGAGATTGACTAAGGTAAAGAAGTTATTGATTTAAAATGGACCTGTGGACTAGTAATGGTCTTAGGTACAGAAACCTTTATTGATTTATCATGATCATGCCTTTTGCTCTTTTTCTTTACTTGTTTTTTCATTGATCTCATATCCATACAAGCATTCATATATGATTTTTTCAATGACATATTATTTCAATAAATTTCCTTCAAATATAACAAAATAAACATCAATTAAAAGTCACTTAAAATTGTTGACTATAAGTCAAAGTTGAACCTTCAAATTACAGGCCAACAAATAATTTCTATACATGAAGCAATTAATCAACTACTTATATACAAAATTTGAAGTAAAAAATAATTTTCATGCAAAAGTTATAGAATTTTAATTGAAACAGCCTTCTGGGAACCATTATTGGTCCACAGAAGACAGAAAACTGTTTTGACCCCATCATGTTTGACTGACTATATCTTTCTTCCTAGACTTCGGATTGGAACAAAGTTTTTTGTGTATTCATCCTTATCTCGTATAGAAAAATACCATTATAATGGAAAAAATAAAAAAAATCCTTTTGTTGAGACAGTTTTGTATTATGTGAACATGAAGCAAATTGGACTTGACCCCCCTTGATTCACCCAACCTTAACTTTCAATTTTAGGGGTATATGCATTTTTAACTATTTTTCCTATGCAAAGTGACTGCCATATATTAACATGTAGAAAGGGTTTACCTGAATTTTATGCCATTGATTTTATATGAATTTTAAGGCAAACTGTACAAATGAACCATTTATGGTCCATCAAGGGACAACTCTAGTGATATTGACATGTAAAAACAAAAAAATAAAAAAATAAAAAAAAAGGAAGAACATAAAAAGAAGGGGCCTCGTCTTTCAACGACATCCCCTTCTTGTAATAAAAAATAGAGGAAGAATGGGCCTTGTCTTTCAACGACGTCCCTCTTCTTCCATGGAAAAAAAAATAGAAGAGGAAGAAGAAGAAAAAGAAATAGAAGAAGAAGAAGAAAGGGGAGATAGGAAAGAAAGATTGAATAGAATGAGAAAGTGATGAAGAAGAAGAAGAAGAAAATGAATAGAAGATTGGAAGAACGGAAGATTAGAAGGAAAAAACCAATGATTGGAAGAAGATTGGAAGAAGAAGGAGGAGGATTGATTCATACTAAGAAGAGGCTAAAATGGATTGAAGAAAAACAAGGATGGAAAGAAGAGGAGGATAGAAATGGGATGGATTGAAAACAAACAAGAAAAAACAAGAAGCCCTAAATCTATCAAACAACAAGCCTAATTCAAAAATAGAGTTGATTGATCCATTGAAATACCTTTGGATGCTTGCTTGAAGCTTGGAAAGGACCGCCGGATGATCCGCGCCAAAAATCGCAACCCGAAAAACGCTCCTCCAGCGCTAAAAACCAAAAAAACTAGGCGGGATGAAAAGCCGCCCCGTTTTTACGTAAAAAGTTCTGGGGCGTCGTTCAACGGCGATCGTGGCGTCGCCGTTCAACGACGTCTGTTATAGTCGTTGACCGACGTCCATAACGACGTCTTTGTGTTAAACGACGTGCCTTATTTTTTATTATAACTATAGTACATAGCCCATACGTTGTAATTATCGTTTGTGTTGCCCCGTGAAGGAAGCGACCTTCCATAAATAAAAAGAATTTGGTCCCCATATCTTTGTCACCTTCCCCATGTGGATCTCCTTGATTCTTGTGGCGTTGTTCTTTCATTATATTATTTAAAGTTTTTCTTTGGTTGTTGGCTATTATTCACCTCTCATGTTTTGAAAGAAAATGTGTTGAACTTGTCAAATCCACTTCCCTTGGTAATAATGTTTTAGTCTTTTGATGATGTTTTAGATCTTTTTGATGATGTTATTAAAAGGAGCCACAATTTTAGGGAATCGTGCATGTAGGTGAGGTAGGAGGTCCCTTCATCCAGTCTCTTCATCGTCTCTTCATTCTATCTCTTCGTGCAAGCACCTTCATTCGCTCTCTTACATTCATCTCAGGACACTCAAAATGGTCGACACAAGGCCTGCAGACAGGGACACACCATCACCGAAATGCAGTCTCATATTAGTGAGGCAATCTTAGGCCATCTTGGTCGATTCTGCGGTGGAGGTACAAAACGAGATGAACCAGATCGAGCGAGAGAAGTTAGCGCCCAATTCACGAAGCTCCTCGAAGGGGATGGGTTGATAAGGAATGGCTGACGAGGAACAACTTCGGTAGGGTGGAGTTGGAGGGCGCCTCATATCTTTTGAAACGCTTTATTCTGAGGGCAAAGGCACCGAAAAGGCCGCTTATAAAAATGGAGGGCGTTTGGATGCACAACACGTTCCGACCTCTTTAAGAAGCTTTACAAGAAGCAAAGAAGACAATCACGAAGGTTTGGTAACCAAGCTCATCGTCGGCGATGGTCACTCTCTCAAAAACTTGGATGACTGGCCGGATCTGCTTCGGTCAAGTCATATTGATGAGTTCGATCCGGAGGATCTTATTGAGGTTGAAGTGGGCATAGAGTGAAGCTTTGGTCTTTTTCTATTATATGTTGTCTATTATGTAGTATGTTTGTGTTGAATTAGCCATGTCTTGTAAGACCTATGTATTTTCTTTATCTAAAAGAATACCAAACATTGGAAAGTAATACCAAAAATCACCGACGTCCATAACGACGTCTTTGTGTTAAACGACGTGCCTTTTTTTTATTATAACTATAGTACATAGCCCATACGTTGTAATTATCGTTTGTGTTGCCCTGTGAAGGAAAGCAACCTTCCATAAATAAAAAGAATTTGGTCCCCATATCTTTGTCACCTTCCCCATGTGGATCTCCTTGATTCTTGTGGCGTTGTTCTTTCATTATATTATTTAAAGTTTTTCTTTTGTTGTTGGCTATTATTCACCTCTCATGTTTTGAAAGAAAATGTGTTGAACTTGTCACATGTATACACGTGCAGTACCCGTGTATCATACATACATGAATATTTAGAGATAATAACACGGTATCATATACCAACTTCCAAACACAATAGAGACCAAAGTATGAACTATGTATGTCCCTAGTAACCTTCCCCCAGGTTCCTAACCCCTTCCCCTTCCCCTTTCCCTTCGCCTGCGAGGTGTAACCCATGCATCTGGGTTAGGAGTCAAGAGCTCACGCTCTTCCCAGCCTGATTCTTCCCACCATATGGGGTACCTAGTCATTAGAAAAAGTAATTCCACAGGATAATACTCACGGAAGAAGAGCGGACCCAACTCCACAAAACCGTTGTACTCGTTGTAGTACACCCTAATAAGGCCATACATCTGTCCCTTACAAATTTCATGAATGAACTCTGATATGTATGCATCCAGAGAGTGTGCTAAATATCCAGCACGAAGAAAAGGCCTCAATTGATGTAGCATCTCGTCCAGATAAGGAGGGGGTTCAAGCATTCCCCTCATTGCAAGTCTCCTATAACATTCGAGATGGATTAATTTCCATCGGTGGCTCATGACCACAATCAAATCGCTCGAGAATGAAGTTGATCAACTCCATTGTAAGCTCCTTGGTGGGACTGTGGCGCAACCTCCACTCCAAGAAATGGTCCCATAGCTCATCCATTCCAGGCCGCACAGAATGCTTGGGGCATGCTTGCGCCCTTCGAGTAGCCCGTAGAGGATTGGGTCCAATCATTTGCAAAAAGCAAGCAAGGATCACCGACGGAGCAAGGAACACGGAGACAAGCGAGCAAGTAGCAAGATCAAGAGCAAGGAACAAGATCAAGTAGCAAGGGAGCGGAGAGGTATGAAGTAGCAAGGAACAAGGATCAAGATCAAGTAGCAAGGAGCAATGAACAACGAAGATCAAGTAGCAAGAAGATCAAGTAGCAAAGAAGATCAAGGAGCAAGATCAAGTAGCAAGGAACAAGGATCAAGATCAAGTAGCAAGAAGCAATGAACAAGGAAGATCAAGTAGCAAGAAGATCAAGTAACAAGGAAGATCAAAAGCAAGAAGATCAATGAACAAGGAGGATCAAGTAGCAAGAAAATCAAGGAACAAGGAAGATGAAGGAGCAAGAAGCAAGGATCGAGATCAAGTAGCAAGGTGAAAAGTGAGAAGTGAAAGCAAAATTTGAAAAGAATTTATAGCTACTGAATCAATAATGTTGAAGTATAATACCAATAATGTTGAAGTATAATAATGTTGAAGCAAGACATTCATAAATTCGTAATTAATGCATTACCGCGAAAATAAATTCGATTTTTTGCCGGTTGGATCCTAATTCATCTCCGGCCTGCGCTCCAATTTTGAATTTTGAGGAGAAGGTCTAGGTCAAAGGGTTAGCATTAGAGCGGTCGGGGCAGCCCGTTGCGGGGAGCAGCAGAGCTGGCACCCTTCCCCAAGTCAAAGCGAGGCGGGGACCTTGCGGGGATCCCTCACACAAGAGGGAGAGTCCGGACCCGAGGCGCGGGATCCAAAAAAGTTCGAGGCGACCCTTCTGGCGGCGCTCCCCAGGGGCTGCTGCGCTAATGACCACCCTCCGGGCCAGTTCCCCTATCCGGCCGTTGGATCCTCCGTTCGGGGCCCCTCTTGGGGAAGGCCCAAAGATTCCAGATCGGTCTCGGAGAACTTGTCAAACAGCGGGCGTCGATGTCGGCCTTGTAGAAACCGCCTTGTTTTGTCGTTGAGACGCAGGAGGCTCCGGAATGGCAAATCGACCACAATCCAAATCGTCATCGGAATGGCAGAAATTACCCTAGGGGAGCAAGTTACAAGGTGGGTTTTGCAAAAGAAAAAACACTCAGCCCTCCACGACGGTATCCCGCATCCACATCCTAGGCCAATTGACTACGAGTGTGATGGAAGTGAGCTACTTTGGCGCTTCTTGGAGTTGGGGCCGGTCTTCTTACCCGGAACTTGGTCCCCGGGGCAATGTCGGCGTTACGAGTCCATTGGCGAGCCAAATTCGCGATTCAGAGGGGAGGTAAGCCCGTCAGATCCCGGGGGCCTTGGGGAGAGGAATTTAGGGGCAAGCGACTTCAGGGGGGGGATTTTTGGGGTCCGTGCTCTGCGTCAACACCCCACTCCCGCGTGAAGTCACGGCAAGGTCGGCCGAATCACGACAAGGAGAGGGCCTCCAAAGCGTAAACCACAGTGGGTTTCCAGGGCTCTAGAAGGGTTTGCGTTTTGGGGGGCGAGCCCCTGGTAATGTTGCACTTGGGACACAGCGAAAGCAGCAGGCCGAAATAGGGAGCAAGAGGCCCGGCCGGGCAGAGTTTGGGCCTGTCCTCCTCCGATGTGGCAAGTAGAAGTGAGGGCGCTTTTGGCGTGTAAGACATTCATAAATTAAGTAATTAATGCATTGCGAAAATAAATTCGATTTTTGCCAGGTGGATCCCTAATTCATCTCCGATTACGCCCCCAATTTTGAATTTTGGGAGAAGGTCTAGGTCAAAGGTTAGCATTAGAACGGTGGGGCAGCCCGGTTCTGGGAACAGCGAGCTGGCACCCTTCCCAAAGTCCAAGCGAGGCCGGACCTTGCGGGGATCCCCTCACAAGAGGGGAGAGTCCGGACCCCGGGAGGCGGGATCCAAAAAGTTCGAGGCAGCCCTTCTGGCGCTCCCGGGGCTGCGCTAATGACCACCCTCCCGGGCCGGTTCCCCTATCCGACCCGTTGGATCCTCCGTTCGGGGGCCTCTCTTTGCGAAGGCCCAAAAGATTCCAGATCGGTCCGGAGAACTTGTCAAACCGTAGGCGTCCCGATATCGGCCTTGTAGAAACCGCCTTTGTTTTGTCGTTCGAAGACGCAGGGAGAGCTCGGGAATGGCAAATCGACCACCCCAAATCGTCAGGAATGGCGAAATTACCCTAGGGAGCAAGTTACAAGGTCGGTTTTGCAAAGAAAGAAACACTCCGCCCTCCCACGGCGGTATCATCCACCATCCTAGGCCAATTGACTACGAGTGTGATGGAAGTGAGCTACTTTGGCTTCTTGGAGTTGGGTGGTCTTACGGCCATGGAACTTGGTCCCAGGGGGCAATGTCGGCGTTAAGTCCATTGGCGAGCCAAGTGCGATTGGGAGGGGAGGTGCAATGTCCGGCCCCGGGGCCTTGGGAAGAGGAAATTGGGGCAAGCGACTTAGGGGATTTTAGGTCCGTGCTGCGGCGTCAACACCCCCACTCCATCGTGAAGTCACGAAAGGTCCCCGGCCCGAATCGATAAGGAGAGGGCCTCCAAAGCGTAAACCACAGTGGGTTTCCGGGCTCTAGAAGGGTTTGTGTTTTTGGGGGCTGAGCCTCTACACCCGAGAGTGTCGGACCCATGCGGACCCCTCTCGTGACCTTCAAGCAACTACATTCATAAATTACATAATTAATGCATTTATGCGAAAATAAATTTTGATTTTTTTGCCATTTGTTTTCCTAATTCATCTCCGGCCTACGGCCCAATTTTGAATTTTTGGAGAAGGTTTAGGTCAAAGGGTTAGCATTAGAGCGGTCGGGGGCAGCCCGTTGCGAGAACAACCGGTGGCACCCCTTCCCCAAGTCAAATGAGGCCAGGACCTTGGGATCCCTCACAAGAGGGGAGAGTCCGGACCCCAAGAGGCGGGATCAAAAAGGTTCCCGAGACCCTTCTGGCGGCCCCGGTGCGCTAATGACCACCCTCCGGGCCCGGTTCCCCTATCCGGCCCGTTGGATCCCCTCCGTTCAGGGGCCCCTCTTGGGGGAAGGCCCAAAAGATTCAGGATCGGGTAGGAGAACTTGTCAAACCCAGCATGGCCCCTGAGGAGTCGGCCTTGTGAAACCCGGCGATGTTTTGTCGTTGAACAGGAGGCTCGAAATGGCCGTCGACCACCTTAAATCGTCAGGAATGGCGAAATTACCCTAGGATCAAGTTACAAGATCGGTTTTGCGAAAGAAGGAAGCGCTCCGCCCTCCCGCGGCGGTATCCCGCATCCACATCCTAGGCCAATTGACTACGAGTGTGATGGAAGTGAGCTACTTTGGCTTCTTGGAGGTCGGGTGGTCTTCTGGCCGCGGAACTTGGTCCCAGGCAATGTCGGCGTTGAGTCCATTGGCGAGCGCATCGCGGTCCAGGAGGGGGGAGGTTACCCCGTCAGTCCCGGAGGCCTTGGGGAGAGGAAATTTGGGGCAAGCGGCCCGGAGGATTTTAGGGTTCAAGGTCTGGCGTCAACACCCCAACTCCACTTCAAGACACGGCCTTAAAGGTCCCGGCTGAAGCTAACAAGGAAGGCCTCCGAAGCGTAAACCCCGTGGGTTGCCGGGCTCTAGAAGGGTTTACGTTTTGGGGGCGAGACTTGGTCCGTTACACTGGGACTGGCCGAAGCTTTACTGTGAGAATCGGAACAAGGGGAACCGGCGGGGCCGGAGTTTGGGTTTGTCCTCCTCCCGATGTGGCAGAAGTAGAAGTGGGCGCTTTCTGGCAAGACATTCATAAATTAAAGCAATTAATGCATTTATGCGAAAATAAATTCTGATTTTTTGCCAATTTGTTTTCCTAATTCATCTCCGCCTACGGCCCAATTTTGAATTTTAGGAGAAGGTCTAGGTCAAAGGGTTAGCATTAGAGCGGTGGGGCAGCGGGTTGCGGGGCAACCAGCTGGCACCCTTCCCAAGTCAAAGCGAGGCCAGGACCTTGCGGGGATCCCTCACAAGAGGGAGAGTCCAGGACCCCAAAAGGCGGGATCCAAAAAGTTCCCGAGGCAGCCCTTCTGGCGGCTCCCCACAGCGCTAATGACCACCTTCGGAGCCAGTTCCCCTATCCGACCCGTTGGATCCTCCGTTTCGGGCCCCTCTTCGGAAGGCCCAAAGATTCCGTCGGTCGGAGAACTTGTCAAACCGCGGGGTGTCACGAGGTCGGCCTTGTAGAAACCGCGGTGTTTTTGTCGTTAAGACGCCGGGAGGCTCGAGAATAACAAATCGACCACAGCAAATCGTCCCCAGGAATGGCGAAATTACCCTAGAGATAAAGTTACAAGGTCGGTTTTGCAAAGAAGGAAACACTCCACGCCCTCCACGACGGTATCCCCGCATCCACATCCTAGGCCAATTGACTACGAGTGTATGGAAGTGAGCTACTTTGGCGCTTCTTGGAGTTGGTGGTCTCGCCCCGGAACTTGGTCCCGGGGCAATGTCGACGTTCGAGTCCATTGGCGAGCAGTCCTCGCGATCCCGGAGAGGGGAGGTAAGCCCGTCGTCCCGGGCCTTGGGAGAGAAATTTGGGGCAAACAGCGACTTAGGAGGTATTTTAGGGTCAGCTCACGGCGTCAACACCCCAACTCCACTTCAAGACACGGGCGCAAGTCCCTACCAAAGGCCCGACAAGGAGAGAGGGCCTCAAACGTAAACCTTGTGGGTTGCCCGGGCTCTAGAAGGGTTTACGTTTTTGGGGCGAGACTTGGTCCGTTACACTTGGGACCTGGCCAGAAAGGCTTAGAGAATACGAACAAGGGAACCGGCGGGCCGGAGTTTGGAGTCATCCTCCCTCCGATGTGGCAAGTAGAAGTCGGGGGGCACTTTTGCGATGGCAAGACATTCATAAATTCGCAATTAATGCATTGTACGAAAATAAATTCTGATTTTTTGCCAGCTGTTTTCCTAATTCATCTCCGCCACACGGCCCAATTTTGAATTTTGGGAGAAGGTCTAGGTCAAAGGGTTAACATTAGAGCGGTCGGGGCAGCCCGTTGCGGGGAACAGCCGAAATGGCACCCTTCCCCAAGTCAAACGAGGCGGGGACCTTGCAAGGATCCCTCACAAGAGGGAGAGTCCGGACCCCAAGAGGCGGGATCCAAAAAAGTTCAGAGGCGACCCTTCTGGCGGCTCCCGGCTGCGCAGCTAATGACCACCTTCCGGAGCCGGTTCCCCCTATCCGGCCGTTGGATCCTCCGTTCAGGGGCCCCTCTTCGGGGAAGGCCCAAAGATTCAAGATCGGTCCGGAGAACTTGTCAAACCCGGGCGTCGATGTCGGCCTTGTAGAAACCGCCTTTGTTTGTCGTTCGAGACGCAGGAGGCTCGGGAATGGCAAATCGACCACCGCCAAATCGTCCTTAATGGCGAAAATTACCCTAGGGAGCAAGTTACAAGGTCGGTTTTGCAAAAGAAAGAAACACTCCGCCCTCCACGGCCGGTATCCCGCATCCACATCCTAGGCCAATTACTACGAGTGTGATGGAAGTGAGCTACTTTGGCTTCTTGGAGTTGGTTGGTCTTAAGGCCACGAACTTGGTCCCCGGGCAATGTCGACGTTCGGGAGTCCATTGGCGGGAGCCATTGGGTGCATTCCGGAGAGGGAGGTCGCTGTCCGTCCCCTGGGCCTTGGGGAGAGGAAATTCGAACAAGCGGCTTAAGGGGGGATTTTAAAGTGTGCTCAAAGGCCAACACCCCCCACTCCCCGCGGAAGTCACGTGGTAGCAAGGTCCCGGCCTGGCCGACAAGGAGAGGGCCTCGAAACGTAAACCCTTCGTGGGTTGTCGCTCTAGAAGGGTTTACGCTTTGGGGTCGAAGTCTGATCTTATGGCCCACGTAACTTGGTCCCCTGGGCAATGTCATGCTTCGAGTCCATTGGCGAGCCAAATCGCGATTCCGGTGAGGGAGGTTGCGGATCCTTCCCCCTGTGGCCTTGGGGAGGAAATTCGCGGCAAAAGCGGCCAGAGGGATTTTTAGTGTCTCGGCGTCAACACCCCAACTCCACTTCAAGACAAGGCGCAAAGTCCCGGCCGAATCTGACAAGGAGAGGGCCTCCGAAACGTAAACCACGTGGGTTGCGGGCTCTAGAAGGGTTTACGTTTTGGGGGCGAGTCCTAGTCTTCAGCCCGCGGAGCTTGGTCCCCGGGGCAATGTCAGCGTTTCGAGTCCATTGGCGAGCCAAATCGTTGATTCCGGAGAGGGAGGTTTCCGCCCCCCTGGGCTTTGGGAGAGGAAATTTGGGGCAAAAGCGACCTCGGAGGGATTTTAGGGTGCAGCTCAAGTCAACACCCCAACTCCACTTCAAGACACGGCGCTATGTCCCGGCCGAATCTGACAAGGAGAGGGCCTCCGAAACGTAAACCCTGTGGGTTGCGAGGCTCTAGAAGGGTTTACGTTTTGGGGGCGAGAACCTGGTCTTCTGCGATTGAACGTGGCGAGAAGTCGCTGCGGCCAGAAAGCATAGCAAGGGGAACCGGAACGGAGTTTGGACCTGTCCTCCTCCGATGTGGCAATTAGAAGTCGCGCTTTTGCGGTGGCAACACACTCATAAATTCGTAATTAATGCATTGCACGAAAATAAATTCTGATTTTTTGCCGGTGGATCCCTAATTCATCTCCAAAGACGGCCCAATTTTTGGAATTTTCTGGAGAAGGTCTAGGTCAAAGGGTTAGCATTAGAACCGTCGTGGGGCAGCCCGCTTCTTGAAACCAACCCAGAGCTGATTTGGAAAGATTTGGAAGATCACGGTTGACTTCAAGCCACAAAGAAACATAAATTTAGTGGTCGCTTCTATCGGTCGAGTTGGAGAAAAAATCCAAGCCGACATCCATCTAAAACTTCTAAGAATGTGCATTTGAAAGATTTAGAACATGGAAGTGTCCCATTTGTAAGAGCTCTGAGGAGAGTCCAAACCACAAATAATCTCGAAAGCTAGTTCTACCAGGTCCAAGTCGAAATGTCGCGAAACCTCGGGCTCGAAATGGCAAAATCGAATCAAGAAGGCGGGATCCAACGGAAGAATGCAAAATATCTTCAAGAATCCTTGGATCATGTTCATGCATGTATCAATGCTAGATTGTACACAAGAGAAAATATAACAATGTACAAAACATAGGTTTATTGAACAAAAAGATCACTTGAACAATTCAGCATACTCCTCCACGAGCTTGGTTTATGGTTTCCATCGTTGAAGTCCTCCACTTGTCCATCCCCTTTGAACCATAGCTCCATGTCAAGTATATGCAAGGTCGACCATGTCGGCGCTAGTATCATGTTAATGTTGTTTTTCCCCCGTGGTGCTTCCAAACCACGACCATCTTTTCAAGAAGCATCCTCATCATGCTAGGCAGCTCATTTGGTTCCTAGCAATTTGGTCGATGCCTTCTCACCAATCACATACTTCTTTAACACCTTCATCCGATGGATCGTTGTTTCATAGTCCTCATCTTGAGTGGAGGAGGGGTTCACGGAGGATTTCCTTCCTTCTCATGCCCTTGGCTCCTCCTACACCAAGCTATAGATTAGAAAATAGAGAAAATACAATAAAGTGTATAAACTACAGAGTGTGTAGCCTTACTTGTGAAGACAGGTTCCATATCTCTTTGCTCTTGAATCCTCATCTCCTCCTGAATCTGGTTCAAGCGTCGAAGCATACCTTCCATGGCCATGTATCCCAAAAGCAATAAAGAAAAAACTCTCACAATAACTGCAATGAAAAACTAGGATCCGAGGATCGTTCAAAGCGAGTAAGCGCCAATACTCAAATCATAAAAAGAAATGGAAAAAATGAAAGTCGGCCGATGACATTTTAAAGGAATGAGATCGTCGTTTAGCGGCGTTTGGGCGTCGTTAACGACGTCTATAACGACGTTCGCTATTTCTTTGCGTCGTACAAAATTTGTTTTGTTTTCGCATATATATTGCCCTATTAGTCCTCCAGCTTCTCCGCCGTCCTCCGTCCTCCGTCCTCTGCTCCTCCGCTCTCCAGCTTCCTCCTCCTCCTCCTTCGCCGAGCTCCTCACCGTGATCACGCCATGGCCGCTTCTCCCGATGCATGCCCGCTTGATGCCGCACCAGGCCCGTCTGGCCTCTTGGAGCACCTAAACCGCCTCCAAATTGAGTGGCTAGAGGCGAACCCTAACCCAAGAAAGGCCGTAGTTCAAGCAAGCCATGACAAAGGCTGCGTGATAGGGGGCAAGAAAGACCTCGCTACGCATTCTTTGGGAGGCGGACCTTCCCTCAATACAAGGGCTCGAATGCACGGAAGAAATGCATGGTGAGCTCGTTATTGCTTGGCCCGCATGCTAGAGGATAGGGTCCTTTGGGAAGGGAAACATTTCTTTGAAGCCCTACTTTCAAAAGTTGCACCGGACCAACGGGGCATGCGGAAGTGCTCGTACATGAATTCCTTGGGGAAACGGACACCACAGCGGGAGGGCTTGGATTCCATGCTTGGGGGCTTGTTACGGACGGGGTGGAGGAAATCACCGTCGAGCACCTTCGAACTGCCGAAAGGGATCCTGCTGGATCTTTGATATACCACTAGATGTGCAGCGGCATCCACTTTGTTTTGTGTATTTGAATTGTGTATGGGTTTTTTATATGAATTTTGTATTTTTGAAGGGAATACATATATGATTTTTGTATATGAATCTTGCATTTTGAAGGAATCTTCACATTTTATGATTAATTAAACATAAAGCGTGTACTCAATCGTATGTAGGACTGCCACGATCGGTACAAAGCAAGCCATAGGTCTATACTAGGCTGCCAATTAACTTGGCATAAATGTCTATGATAACTTCGGAGTTGCAATACTAATGTTGCCTAATATGGTTTGTAAAAGTATTTTCTTATTCATATGTGGGAAGAAAATATAATCATAATAAAGTAATGAAGGTTCAATCGATGGTAGTCTTCTATCATGACAATAATCTAGCCCCCCCTCCCCAACCTCCCTATTCGGCCGCCATCTCTTCTTCACCTTCAAATATCGCGGCGGGGGCGAGCCTTACATGGAACTACGAACCACCACTGATCTTGCAAAGGATCTGGAACGAAGGTGACCTACAAAACCTCTATAATTACATTAGTTCATTTGTTAATGACATATATAAATTTTATTGCATCCAAGTAAACATACTTGTTCACATTGCTCAACCCTCACGAGTGTGTCTTGACCCGCGATACCGGAAGTTGAATCTAGTGAATACAGGCCACTTTCGGATCTTTGCGTATCATGGCATGAGCACCGATTACACAAAGATCAAACCATTCGCATCAAACAACATTGTTTTGAATGCACTACCGACATCAACCTCCATGATAGTCTTTATAGTACCAATCCATTCCAACATTGCCTCGATTGGGTTTTGGAGTCTGCACTACCGGTCACGGCAAAGCGTACTAAACTTTGCTGATATACCACAATCATAAGTGCGTTTGCCATGATCCACACTTTGTCGTCGAAGTGAGCACCGAAGACCATATTGATGCATATGAATTATACTACAAAGTAAAGGAACAAATGTTCAAAATATAACGAACGAAACTTCGTGAATTTATATGCTATTAAGTTGCACTTACAAATGGTGACACGCCTTTAGCATATGCAAATTCTTCACTATAAACATGTTCGCCACGTTGCCTTGCCATCTCTAGTTGTTCGAGCACCATTTATTGTTTATCTCAATTGGCGGGACCCTAGATGATCCGGAAGTGGTTGTTTTGCGATTCTTTTGTCGATAGCGTCTTCTCTCCTCATCTCTTTTATTTTTTCTTCCTCGTATTTTTTTATCCATTTCTCCATGGGAGTGGAGTTGTAGATGAGAAACTTATTGACTTTTGCCTGTTCTTCTAGTGTGAACAATTTCTTCTCGTATGGTCTTCCTTCGAGAACTTCTCCAATTATAGTTGGAGTGTCTTCATCGGTCCATAATCGTGGAGCATTGGGGTGTAGATCGCCAAGAACTTCGGTGACATAGAATAATGACTTTCGTGCTAACCAACCCTCGGCCATGCAACCCTCCGGCCTTGCCTTCGACGTCTGAAAGTCCTTGAGGGACCTTGAAAGTTCTATAAAAACATCCATCTAGGATTTGTTGTGCCTGCAAGCTCTACGCCGTCCACTAAATGCACTAGTAAGTGAGTTTGTATGTCCAGAAAACTTGTTGGGAATTCTTTCTCTAGCATACAACATGCCTCAACGACCGTAGTTCGCATGTCCGCAATTTCATTTGTCGGTATCTCCTTCCTTGTAATCCATCTAAATATCATTTAAGAAAGAAAAAAGTTAAGTGAGAGTTCAGCATCGAGTGTTTTCTAAATCCGTACGAACCTGGAAAACTCTGATAGGAGACATATTGCACGTAGTGGACCGTCGGCGAGACGACCCCTCAGAACAATAGGCATAACAAACTGCAACATCTTATGCCCCCGGGGGCTTCACCCCTTTATATAGAGCATATGGCATGTGCGTGCAAGGGGTCGACAGAAACCCCCTCGTATACGGCTTTTTCCGGGCGAAACCCCCCAACCATACGTACATATGAATTTTAATTTTTGGCCCCTTATCCGTACATGTACTCCAGTCCCAACTAGCAATCCATATACCCTTTCCCATACATATACTGGAATGTTGGCCGATGTTTATCATACATATACTGGAATGTTGGCCAATGTTTATAAACCATTAGCCAATGTTGGCCAATGGTTTATAATTTTCAAATGTTGGCCACGGTTGGCCAATGGTTTATAATGTTGGCATATGGGATGTTGAATTGTTGTCCTAACCCCTATGGTAGTTATGGTCCTAACCCTATACCCCTACCCGGATCCATGCGGGAGCCATTTCCGCCCACCACCCCTTCCGCTTTGGAGTACTCCAAATTCTTGGTTTTCCGTGACAGACCAACCCATAATTATCGCATTACCCCTTGGCAATAAAAAACCCCCCTACCAGTCACGATGTTGGTCCATACTGGTTCAACATGGTGAAGTCCCCGGGCTTATGCCAATCATGAGATTTCAACCCAGTTAACTCCCCTTCGTTAGAGAAACAATTACGCAACGAATGCATATATCCTGTCAGAGTCTTTATTGCCTTGATCGCTTCTCGAACGGGTTTCATACATTTTCTAGGCACGATCCAATCCACTTGTGGCCTTATTCCTTCTTCGACATTTAACCATGCTTTAGATTTTGATCCAGCTTCTTGTAGATCTTCTCGTCTTTGCATCTCGTGGTCCTTACGTCCGGTGACATGCCTCCAAATAGACGCCAAACATTTTTTTAAAGATGTGCATGGGATCAAGAAGATGATGGATCTTCAATTCATCAATAGGGTAGGGTAGAAGGAAGAAGGATGCTTTCCACTTCATTCCTTAACCTTATTTCCTTCAAATGCATCCCACATGTTACCCCAATCTCTCATTGTCAACCTTTTGGGAGGCTCTTGATTACAATGTTTTTCTCTTGGACCTACGATCGAAGTCGATTTTCCATTGGCGGATATCTCTTAAAGTTTGCATAGACATTTTTTTGTGCAATGTTTGTTGGCCCGCGAGTTCAACTGCTCAAACCCACACAAGTGACATGCCGCATATCCGGACACTTGGAGTCCGGAGAGTTCATACAAACCAGGCCAATCGCTTCGTTGTCCACATTAAGATTGCTCTCAAGGTAAATCTTTGTTCAAAGAAGTTCTCTTGAGACATCGTAAACTTCAATACCTTCACTCCACAATGTCAAAAGCTCATCAATAACTATTTTCGATATCGGATCTAGACTTTCCCGCTTCTTCGTCCCCTGAACTAATAGTACTACCATTAAATGGCTAGTCTTCATGAGTAACCACGGTGGTAAATTATAGTTGATCAACACTCACCAAGTTGACCACGCCGGCCGATTGACGCCCATAAGGATTAACACCATCCGCTGCCAACCCTAATCTGAGATTTCGTGGCTCTCTTCCAAATTCCGCCATGTTTCATCAATATGCTTCCATTGCTTGCAAATACTAACCACGCGGAGTACATTGTCACTCGACGCATTAGCGGCACACCAACCCATGAGCGAAGCTAGAGATTCACATCGAAACAATAGCCTTATGCGAGGGATCAATGGAAAGTAGCGAACCACCTTCATCGGGACGGTCTTTCCCTTGGCATCTGCGTTGTACCTAGAGGCACCACATTTAGGGCATGTTTCTGTGTTCTTGTAGATGTCATTCGGATAATATACCATGCAATCATTTGGACAAGCGTGAATCTTATGGTAGCCTAAACCCAAGAGGCGCCAATATATTTTTTATTTCATTGCGACTTTTGGGCATAGTGTTCCCTTGTGGGAGTATTTTCTCTTGCAATAACACGTATAAAAAATGACCTTTTACGATACATTCAACTACAAATTCAATAAGTCAAGTGATTGCAATTGTACTTACTCTAACAAAGCCGTAACACTGGCATTGCTCCATTTGAATTTGGCTTGAAGGTTTAATATCAATAAAGATGTCGCCAATCTAGATATGCTTGCACCTGGATATAATGCTTTATGCGCCTCCTCCAATAAAACGTGATCTTCATGACCATCGTTAGGAGTATTTATATCGTCATCTAGGTCATTGTCGAAGATTGGGCCAAATGCATCTAACATGTCGGCTATGGGTTCCTCAACTTCCATGAAGTCGTCCACAGGGGCATTGTCGTCATCTTCATCATCGTGATTCTGCTCATCTTCATCATTGTACTCTTCATTATGCGTTGTGCCCATGTTTGTACCATACTGCTCAATGTATTCTAATTATGCTATCCGCAATGACTTTTGATGTCGCCAATTCAGTACGCTTGGATGTGGTCTCATATCCACTTGCCTACCCTGCACGTCAGATTAAACGAAATATATACGTGATTGATACATGCATTGAGAGCCCGTGTTTGTTAAATTTTAAGCATTTAATAACGAACGAAATATAAAATTTTATGTCATAAATCAAAGCATATATTGAAGATATAATACACATTTATCTTCAATATGTGCAATCTCATTCCAAGAGAAGAAGAATTCGAAGAATTCGAAAAAGAAGAAGAAGAAGAAGAAGAAGAAGAAGAAGAATTCGAAGAAGAAGAAGAAGAAGGGTGCATTCCGACGAAAATTATATGAGTAATTTGAGTACATCATCAAAGGACCTCCCAGATTGGTCTACCAGATTCATATTCAATGAACAATTCATCACCAATACACAAAGTTTTTATAGCATAAACCATGATATATTTCCCGCCAATTTTACCCTAAAAAATCTTCTTGGTCTTTGTTTGCCTCGACAAATTCACAATTGGTAGCTTCAGATTCTCGATAGAGCTATTAATAAAAGCAAAGGTTTCCATGCAACTGAGGACGACCATCAATATATGTGAAGCTTGCGTAGTCACTGGGCTTGGATATTGTTCGTGCATTTGAATTTCGGCCACTGATGCTTACTCAATTTATGCCAAGTGTCTGAGTTATATTCGGGACCTACATATGGCATTAAAGGAACAATCATTGCCATCTTTGACTTTTGTATTCGTCATAATATATAATCCCAGGCCAGCACCGGGGACCCGACTATTTTTAATCATGTACTGCCTACCCCAATATGTAAATTGCTCCCCTTAAATAATTGGCTTGCCTCTAGGCCATGCATTGAATTTCTTACGATCTTTATCCTCAGAAGGGTTTGGACCAAATGGACTAGTGAAGGTGGAAGATTATTTTTCTTCTACATGATCTAGTACATTCCAATTTTGATGAACATTGTCATTCCCTCCAATCTTGGCAACGGCCATTGCACGACGAGTTCTATCACGTAATGGGATACTCTTTGAGGAAGTTGATGGCTTTCTTTTTGTAGGGTTTTCTATGAACGCATTCATAGTATCAACATCATCTACTTCCAATGACAACATAACCCCAAAATCTATATATCTTTTCGAGCTCACTTCATTCTCAATTTCTTCCTAACAAAATACAAGCAAACTAAGTTAAGACGCCGATTCAAGTACATGAGAGTAGTTGATTCGAGTTCATGAGATTCGTATTATACCTCGTTGGAATACCCCACATGTAATGCCCCAGAAACCACCGGATTTGTCGGGCATTCACCATATTTGTCAACATGGTCGGGACGGTTTTTCTCATCCGCTTTATTTGTCCTTTGCACATCAACAATTGCAATATAACCGCCTGTCAAGTACAACCGCAAAAAAAAAAAAGTAACATCAAGATATAAAGTTAACTAATCATTCGAAACATGTTTATGGTACATACATCGGCGGCATTCATTTCATGCACACCACCAAAGCCTCTAGGAAGACTCGGTCCACTGGGTCTAATTGGACTATTTGTGGCAATTGTTGGGGTAACATTCTTGCGCAAGTCGCCATGTAACTTTCTCAAAGCTTTACATCTCACTTTACGCTCAAATTCCTTCGACGTTCATTCATGTTGTTTTTCTAGTAAACAATAAAAATATTAATAAAAACCATGTAATAATATAATAAATATAAATATCCATGTTTTTTTTAGATTTTATCAAATGTTTATTCTTAAGATTGATTCATACAACGCTTATGATATTTAGAAAGCATTTGATTGAAGGGTGCCCGAACCCGACATACATCTAGTCCTCTCCATTTGAAATGGAGTCGACCCGAGACCTTATTCACGCAACCTTTCAAATCTTTTGTAATCTATGAAGATTGAAACTTCGTTCTAAGGTGCATAAACCCGATACATCTAGTCTTCTCCATTCGGATGGAGCCGATCAAGACCTTGATCATGCATCCCTCAAGTTTTTAACATACTTTCAAGATTCAATCTTCTAATCTATTAGCATTTGGAGGTGTTTAACTCTAAAACCACAAAGATTAACAAATTAGCGTAGATCTTACCTTATGAAGACCCACGGGCAAAAAATCCAAACAAACGAGTCAAAATAATAAAGGAATGGTAAATAACCCGAAAGGTCGGGTTCGCCATATTTAACGCCGTTTATCGACGCCCGTGTGACGCCGTTTAACGACGCCAAGCCGACGTGTCCGACACCCGGGCATGCCACGCCGCCTTGGGCGTCCGATGCCCCTCATATGCCACGCCGATGATGATCATAACGCCGCTTTAACGACGCCAAATGATCATAACGCCGTTAAACCGACCAACCGTGATTGTTTAACATAACGTAAAACAACATACAATACAAATAACACAAATAAATAAAAAAACTGATTGTTCCCATTCATAAAATAAGCTTATACAACGACAACACAAATAGATAAAAAAACTTATTGTTTCCATTCATAAAAAAGCTTATACATTACTTATGTCCATCCCGAGGGCGTGGCTTTTTGATGCAACCATTTGCATCATTATCCGCACCATTAATGTCGTTTTCTTTTGTTTGGCTCGGTGAGCCATTCTACCGCCGTTCGCATGGAACGCCGATGTTAGTGCAATCGAAGCTCCTTTTCACTCATCTTTTGCCACGATGGTGAAGGGAGGGTTCTCAAATGAGAAGCGGGGGTTCTTTGGAGTTGTCTTCCCTTGGAGGAGGAGGATTACCGCTAGAAGGAACATATCGCCGCGAAGGTGGTCTTCAACCGACCATTATAGCAAGATAGGGAAGAACACTCAAAAGATAAGAATAACAAGAATGACTCGATGGATCCACTTATAACGGGATGTAGGGTTAGGGTTTTATTTGGCAAAAAAAATAATTTCCTCTGTGTGACATCGTTTAACGACGCCGAGGTCGGCGACGCGTTCCCGACACGCATGCCGCCAGCCTTTGGCACCAAAGACCATGCCAAAAGTGCGACGCGACACGCCGTTATTACAACGTCGTTCAACGACATTTTGGTGGCGCGTCTTGACACACAAGCAGGTCAGCTTTGCACCAGCACCATGCCACGGAGGCCAACATGAAACGTCAGTTTTGTGTGACGTCGTTCAACGACGGCACGCTGGCGCGTCTTGACACGCAGGCTGCCAGCTTGGCAACAACCCATTTCCACGCAGACGCCGCGCCGACGGCGTTCCGCGGAGACGCCGTTGAACGACGCCCACCCGACGTGTTTTGACACGCAGGCTCGCCAAATTTTGCGCGCCAGCACCATGCCACGCAGCCAATCCGACACGCCGCCTCGATAAACGTCGTTCAACGACGTCGAAACGACGTTGTCGTCGTTGAACGACGATGTTGTCGATGTTCGACGACAACCCGTCGTTCTTCGACGTCGCGACGTCGTTGAAGGACGACTATCCCTTGTAGTGTATGGTACAGGGATTCGACCACGGCTATCTGGCTATGGCGGAGGGGCAAAAAAATAAAGAAAAAAAGTTCACGTGGCAACATAAAAAATGTTATGGACATAACATTCATGTTATGGACATAACAAAAATTGTTACTGGATATAACACTTCAAGATCGACGTTAAGGTCACCAATTGCATTAATGGAGCCATACATATAGCATCACACTTATCTCACAAGCTAAAGTACCCATTGGGCAATGTGTCCATGCGGCGACCATTACATTGCCCTCCATGGCCATTACAGTTACATCCATCCCTGGAGGAGCCAAATATTATCAGAATTTCTCAATGCAGCCTGTCTCATTTGGAGTACCATGTTGCAAAAGCAAGGAATTTACACTGCGAAGCAAGGAGATATCCCAGAAACGTGAGCCAGATCATGAAGTACCATATACTACTATATTGCTATTGCGATGGTGTACCAATAATAAAATTCTTCCCCGAGGTAAGCTTGTTCATTCTCAGATTTTAGACCATCCCGAATGGTGGCAGAAGATACAGCTTAGAAATCTTCTTTTGAAGTTATATGTAGAATCTGGGTCATTGGAACATGCGCACGTTGTGTTTAATCAAATGGTCGAAAAGGATATTTATGCATGGAATGTTATGATTAGGGCATATGTTCTACTAGGACTTGATCGGGATGCCCTTCACTTGTTTGATAATATGATCATGGAAGACGTGAAGCCAGACAGGTTCACCTTTAGCACAATTGTTGCTGTTTTCAATGGGGCTGCGAGTTTAGAAAGTGGCAGAGAGATGCATAGGTGCATTATGGCATTTGGGCTTGAATCAAACATAATTGTTGCAACTGCTCTTGTTGAAATGTATGGCAAATGTGGAAGTCTAAAAGATGCACAGAAACTCTTCAACGAGATGCAGGAAAGAGATATTGTTTCCTGGAATGCCATGCTTGCAGCACATGTTCAGAATGGGCACAATGTTGATGCTGTTAATGTTTTTATACAAATGCAAGAGGAGGGATTGAAGACAAGCAAGGTGACATTTGTGAGCGTTATCAATGCATGTGGTGGTCTGTCAGACTTGGAAGAAGGGAAGAGAATGCATGCTTATGTTATAAAAGAAGGATATGAACTATATATCATTGTGGGAAACGCTCTTCTCAATATGTATGCTAAATGTAAATACTTAGACAATGTTTACATTATTTTTCAGAACATGGTAAAAAGAAATGTTATATCTTGGAACATTATGGTGACAGCTTGTACAGATAACCTGGTTAAAATGGATGCAATGCAGGTGTTCAAGGCAATGCAACTGGAAGACGTGGAACCGGATAATGTATCATTTGTATGCATGCTTCATGCTTATGCTTGTCTTGCAGATCTTTTGGAATGCCGATGGATACATGCCTGCAGGTTGTGTAGTGGAATTGTGCCGGACATTATTGTTGAGACAGCTATCGTTAACATGTATGGCAAGTGCGGTAGTGCCCTAGATGCAAAGGTTGTCTTTGATAGAATGCCCAAGAAAAATGTGGTCACATGGAATGTCATGATTGCTGCATATGCCCAGACTAAGGAAGAGGAGAAAGCTATAAAGCTGTTTCAAGAAATGCAAGCTAAAGGCATGCTTCCAAATAACATTACCTTCACGACCATGTTTGATGCGTGTGCCTGTTTTAGGGATCTGGAGGAAGGGAAAAGGTTGCATGCTTTCTTGTTAAGTTGCAGTTTAATTATGGATGTAGCTATTGGCACTGCCCTGGTTGACATGTATGGAAAATGTTGTTACCTGAAGGAGGCTCTGGGAGTATTCAATGGGATGTCTGACCGCAATGTAACTTCATGGACAACAATAATTGCAGCCTTTTCTTTTAATAGGTGTGTAAAAGAAGCACTTTGGATTCTTGAGCACATGCAGCTGGAAGGTGTGATGCCAAATCATCTCACGTTTTTAGCCATATTGGATGCATGTGCTGTGATGGCAGATGTAAATGTAAGCAAATGGGCGCATGCACTCTTCATAGGGAGCAAATCTGAGCTGGATGTTGTCATTATTAGTGCATTGGTAAACATGTACGGGAAATGTGGTACCACAAAGGATGCCTGGTTCACATTTAACACTAGAGTCCAACATAATGTGGTTTCTTGGACATCTATGGTAGTTGCATGTGCTGAGAATGGTCATGACAGATATGCACTTGAAGTTTTCCAGCAGATGCAATTGGAGGGCATTGTACCACATGCAATCACTTTGATTAGTGCTCTTGAAGCATGTGCCTCTTTAGCGGCATTAACAGAGGGGAAATGGATACATGCTCAAATGCTGCACAGTGGATTAGACTTGAATCCTGCAGTAACCAGTGCTGTGATAAACATGTATGCCAAGTGTGGCAATGTTAAAGATGCACAAAAAGCATTTATTCATTCTTTCACATGTAGTATTGTTTGTTGGAATGTTATGATTGGAGCATACTGCCAGAATGCTGATACTGAGGAGGCACTTCAACTTTTTTGGCATTTACTAAGGCAGGGGATGATGCCAGATGCAGTTACTTATCTCAACTTTCTCGCGGCATGCACTTTTAAAGAACTAGTAGATGAGAGTTGTAATTACTTTCTCTCCATATCTCACGACTGTGGCATGCTACCAACAATCGGACACTGTAGTTGTTTACTCAGCCTACTTGGAAGAATAGGATGGCTGGACGAAACTGAAGACTTCATTATTAATGTTTTACTTGATCCTACTTTTGCAATTTGGACAACTTTACTTGGTGGCTGTAGGCTCTACCATGATGTTGAAAGAGCAAGGCGTGCCACAACACACGTTGTAGGATTACTTTTTTAGAGTTTGCAGCTTACACATTATTGGGACTGTACAGGTATGGAAACAAAGTAAGGGATCGATGGTTATCATTTATACCATGGTGAATTAACAGGAATCATGACAGGTAACACATTTAGAGAAATCAAACAAAACTTGCACCTGACGGATGAGCAAGCATGTCGATGGTTCTCATCACCTCATCAAGGACAGAGATATACTTAAATAATGAATATATTGACAGGAAAGTTGAACGTTTTTTTTTTTTTCACGGTGTACAAATGTTGGAGGTGTCGCATATATTTGGAAAGGTATTTGAAACCGTATGCGTTTTCCAAGAGTTGGCAGACCACAGAGAAGGCGCGCATATATGGTTATGGTCAACTCTAATGGGTCTACAACTCTAATGGGTCAACTCTAATGGGTCTACAACTCTAATGGTTTTTTTTTTTTAAATATAAAAACTCTCAGCCGTCAGATATAAAAACAAGATTCCAATGGTTCAATACATAGGGGTCTTGCCACCGTACAAGTGGCAACGATCAAGTTCCAGTAGTGCACCCTGCTCTAACTTCGGGGAAAAAAAATGCGCCTCACTTTCTGAGCGGCTGGAGTATTCTGCAGCTGCGTGCAATGGAAGATCACCAAAAGAGAACTGCCCGAGGTCGAAGCTTCTCAAAACTATAAGAATCGATGTGGGAGAGGCAAGCAATGGGCAAATTGAATCAGAGGAAACTGGAAGGCGGCCGGTTTGATTTGGTTGGAGCCCGTTTGATCTGATTTGGCTGAGCAAGGCAGCCGGTTTCATCTGCAAGATGGTAACAGAATCAAAAGCTGCTTTTCCAGAGAGGAACAAAAACCCCTTGATCTAAACCGGGCAGAACCCCCTCAACAAGCAGATGATCCTTCCGCCTTCGATCTTCAGCTAAACGCAGATCATCGTAAGTATCCCAGCCCAAATCAACCACAAATAGAAACCATCTGCGACCATCCCTCTGTCGCCCAAAATCGCCCGAGAACTCGGCCCTTGCCAGGCTCTCACCAAGTGTAAGGTCAGGGGAAATCGTGCAGACATAGGTCCCCAAAAAATGGACGGCCACGCCCTTTTTGAATTCCCACAATAAGGGCGCTTTCCCATGGACAGAAAACCTTCAAGTTTCGTGAAGGTCAGCTCTGCTTTTCCGAAGGTCAGCTCTGCTTTTCCGATGTTCCCATGAGCTGAGAACCGGAGTGGCTGAGGTTAAGAACCTCGTTTAGAAAATAATCCTGAGGAATACTTTTGGACCTGGGCCTGAGCTCATCCAGGTCCGGCCGTCCATGGGAAAGCACCCTAAAACCCTGGTCTCCAAAACAATTGCAGAACTCTAATGGGACGACAGCAGTATTAGAGTTTTCGTATGAAGGCCAATTTACTTATGCGTTTGTTGTATCTAGCTGCCCTGTTGCATACAAAATGATATATTGTTGTAAGTAGGTTTCCCAATGAATGAAACAAAGCATTTGTTTGATTTTTTTGGGGTTAAAACATTATGGGCCGTTGGATTGGAATTTGCCTGCATAATGGTCGGTTGTTGATTTTTTATTAGTTCCTCTACGTCCTTCACAACTGACATTATTTTGAAGCATCTCTTGGAAGATGGAAATGGCGCAGACGCGGTCGACGGGCGGCAGAGCGGATGGTTTGGCGGCCACGGCATCCAAGCCTGGGTTCGACCCAGGTGTCTTCAACGGGGACTGGGCCCCTTGAGGCCCCCTTTCGGGCAAAAACGAGTTATGCGGGAAATCGCCCTGCTAGGGGCGGCCGTGGTTAGGGGAAGACAGTGAGGTCCAGCCAATCTTCAAGTACGGGGGTTCTGAGCCCCAATCGGCATCTATAAGGAGCAAATTAGCAAAAGGCAAGGCCTCTGAGGCCAGTCACCAATCTTCCCTCTTGTCTGAGGATCCTAGGGTTCTGCCAGTAATTCCTCAAGCATCCAATAATCCTTCTGCAACTCTTGGGGCTTTAGCTACTCACAAGGTAAACTATGATCTCCACTCTTCAATTTTAAATTCAGCCACATTATTCGAAGCCTCTGCCATAGATCAAGCCCTCTTAGAGAGGGCTAAATCCAACGATTCAGGGATAGAGATAGGCCTTAAAGAAAAGGCCCCAAATGCATGTGTGAATGCACATGGGGCAATCCAAAAACTGAAAGCAGCAGTAGCAAGGAGGGGGGGGGGGAGGATACTCCCACACAAAAAAATTCCTCAGAGCCTACTATGGCGGATGCATTAATGGAAGACTTAGAGATAGAAGGCAATGGAAAGGAAAGACAAGCAAGTGATAAACTAGCAGAACTCGGACACAAGTTTGCAGCATCTATAGTAGCAATGGAGGAAAGGAAACGGAATGATGCAGCTTCGTTAGCACAAGGGCTCCCCTATAACCAAAGTACAGGAGCACATATAGCATTACCATCACATAACTCTCTTGGTACTAAGGCTGCACCATGTGTTATCGATAAGCAAAACGGAATAGGGATGAAAAATAAGGGCCCAAAGATAGTTACATCTGAGAACCAGTCAAGCGGTGTAGGGATACAAAATAAAGGCCCACAGATTAACTCAGGGGATAGAGAGTACAATCAAGAGAAGGTCAGAGGGGTAGGTTGTACAAGAAATAATACAAGGGAAGCGTGGAAGAATAATGACACTGTAGCAAGAGTGAACAAACCGAGGTTTTCAGAATGGATAAAGAACAAGTTACCAACGTAAACAAATCCCGGAAGTTTGAGAGTTGACGCAGCTCTAAAAATAGTGGAAGCGGATTTGCTCAAGATCCGAAAGCAAACTAAATAAAGGCCAACAAAGGTGTCCTAAGAAGATGGAAGTATGGGGAAGTTGACGAGGAGTCCAACTTCCCGCTGCGTAAATAGATCCACGACATGCACGTAAAATTTGTTGAGAATTTGGTGACACCGGTCCATCATAGGCTTCTTTACAGGGGAGGCTTTACGGACCTCCGAAAACCGGAATACCGCTCTCAAAGACACCTCGAAGAAATTAGGCCTACCTCAACACGAATCGCTAAAGGCACTGGGAAGTAACTTCTTTCTCATTCTTTTTGATAGCGAAGTAGTGGTAGATAAGATGGTGTCCCGCGCAGTAGACTCATTCATGGGAGAGTACATTTTATATCAATATTACTCACCTGGCTTCTCTCCCCATCAAATCTCGGCCATCAAAATTCCGTGTTGGTTAGAGATCGAACACTTACCTCCAGACATGTTGGTACCTGAATTCTTAAAGGTCATTGCTAACACAGTAGGAGCATATATCTCACATTCCATCGCCAAAGGACCAAAGATTTGTGTGGCAATACCGGCAACGTCAGGCATACCTAAAGGGGTGGTAGTTAAGAGTGGCAAATGCTCTTTCAAATTCCCCCTGAAATTGACCAATAGATGGGAAATATACAGAATGTTTCCGGACATAAAGATTGAGGGACTAGAAGAGAACCCCCAAGTCAGGTCTAGAAAAGCTGGGACCCCTCAACAACAAGCTCCGACTGGCCTTAATGATCCTCCCAAATCCAATGGTGCACCAGTCAGCCACCCCATCACTCAAGTAAGTATCACCCCATGCGCCCCTAGCCAGGGAGGTGAGAATCACTGCTCCAACATCGTGGGAAAGCTAGCTAATGAATCGACAATACAGCCCAAGAATCTCAAAAAGTCTACCAAAAGCGCACGATCATCAATCATGGGAAGTGGTAGGTTCCAAACAAAAAGGGAGGACTAGGAACATTGCTCTGAGAAGCCGGAGCACTCGGTCAAAACCTCTTCCCCGGGCATCTCCGAGTACTCACACCTTGTTCTAGGAGCAAAAATCCTTTCTCTCAAGACATTCTCGAAACAACAAACACAGAGAAGGGAATGCTTTCTCAGAGCGGAAGGAGGGATTGGGAGAGATATAGTGGTATATGGGGAATTGGATGAAATAGAGAGAGTCATTCCCCAAACAAAAATAAGTGAAGGCTGATCTAATGGAAGAGGAGGACATGGTGGATGAAGATCCCCTACTCTAACAGGGAAAAAAAAAAAAGGTAACAAGCACAAGTCTAGAAGAAGAAGGGTTGGATAGCATGAAAAGGAAAAAGGGTCCTAAACATCTCTTTATGAATCATAAAATTCTCGGTTGGAATATTAGGGGAGTAAAATCCTCTCGAGTACAAGAAGAGTAGGTTAGCAAAGCCCATAAAGGGGATCAACCCGGATGTGATATGCTTACAAGAACATAAGTGTAAAAAGGAAGAAATACGAGGGCTGTTCAAAGTAATAGGCAAAAAGAGTACGTGGGTATTGTGCAGAAAAAAGAAACTTCTAGTCAGGGGGACCCTCATCGCGTGGAAAAAAGAAGTAAAAGTATGTGAGTCACAGGTAGACAGATTTGGGAGATGGTCTCTAATCTTATGGCAACATGAAGGTAAAGTATGGGGCTTGGTGAACGTCTACGCCCATAACAACCCCAGAGGCAGAGGAGCCCTATGGGCCACTCTTAGGCACAAATTAAAAGGTTTCGGGAACAAGGTAGCTTGGCTAATGGTAGGAGATTTCAATATGGTGGAGGCAGTTGAGGATAGACAAGGGGTATCATCTGCAATTGTGCATGGGTTTGAGAAAGTACAGTGGTGCAAACTGTTAGAAGATATAGGCTTCATGGAAGTAGACGGAGATAAGGGCTATACATGGTGTAACGGATGGATAGGCATGGGTAGGACTTATGCAAGACATGATAGATGCTACATCAACGATGACGCACTTACCATCCTTCCAAATGCGCATAGATCCAACCTTCTACAAAATGCTATCTCGGATCACAATCCACAGGTCATATCTACCCAGATTTTCCAGATTAGAACCTCTAAAACAGTATTCAAACTCAACACTAGATATCTGAAAGATCCAGAATTTGTGGAGGCTTGTAAAAGCATATGGCAATCCACTTTCAGAACGGGCTCAGGGATGGAAACCATGATAACGGCCTTGGGTAATATAAAAAATTATGCCAAAAGTTGGGGTAGATCTAAAGTGCAAAGGGAGAGGGGAGAGTTGGATAGCCTTTACAATCAGCTCCACTCACTTAGAGCATTGGGTCCGAATGATGGGATAGAGGAGAAGGGAATAATAGAACAGATAAAGGCACTAGAGGAAGTCAAGATAATGGAGAACAGATGCAAAGCAGGATTGACTTGGCTAAATGAAGGTGATAAATGCACCAAGTTCTTCTTTAAGTCAGCTAAAGAAAAGAAGAGGTCGTCTACTCTATCAACCATTGCACTAGGCGACGGCTCGACCCTCAAATCCCCAGGGGATCTAAAAAGGTACTTACATAATCATTTCCAAGGTTTTTTTGGGGAACATAACTTACCATTCCAAGATACATACGAAGAGTTAGTGATCTCAAAAGTTTCACCTATAATGAGCTCTAGCCAAAAAGATATTCTGAGTCGCTCTCTCTCTATGGAGGATCTTGAAAAAGCCACCCTCTTATTGGCTAAGAATAAATGTCCGGGTATGGATGGAATTCCCATCGAATTCTACCAATGCAATTGGGAATGGATTAAAAATGATATCTTTTTCTCAAGATACACGCACTTCTTTTGCAAGCTGAAAATTTAAATCCAAGATTAAATACAGGCTGCATTGCCTTGGTACCTAAGTGCAAGGAGCCAAGCACAATCAACGATTGGAGGCCTATCACACTCCTATCTGCATTTTACAAAATCATAGCCAAGGCTATGGCAGAGAAGATCAAACCAATTTTAGCGGAAGGTATCTCACAGGCCCAATCTGGCTTCTTACCGGGTAGGAGTATTCTGAGCAATGTGGCAGCAGCTTTTGAAGGGTTGCACCGGCCGGAAAAACAGGGACAAAAAGTAGCCTACCTAAAGCTAGATTTCACCAAGGCATATGACAAAGATTAGATGGAGTTTTACGCATAAAATGATGCTCAAAAGGCGGGTTGTGGGGATATTTTTACGAAAGGGTAATGAAACTATTGAGATCAGCTCGAGCCTCAGTCTTATTTCAAGGTGAATCATCTCCTATATTTGAGATTAAGAGGGGCATCAGGCAAGGTTGTCCCCTTGCTCCCTTCCTCTTCAATATAGCGGCCAAGCTCTCTCGCTTATTCCCGCAAGCATCTGCAGACGGTCTCATTCGGGGACTAGAAATGTGGGGCGGTTCTCAACAAATCAGAACCAAAGATGCGCGACTCATTTACGTTTATCGAGGCAGAGGAAAACAATATGTCATGTGCAGACAACCATCGGCCACCTTCTCAATAGCTTCAGGTTGCCTCATAAATTGGAAAAAATGCTTTCGGTCGCGGGCCTTTGGAGAACAGGCATCCCATATGTTTGGAAAGCTTACCATGGAAAATTATCCCTGAGGGTGAACACTCCAGCTTGTTAGGAATCCCAGTGGGCATTAACATCACTAGTGCACGAATATGGGATGAAATGCTACTAGGCCTACATAAACACCTAAATTGGTGGAAGGTAGCAAAGTTATCCCTTGCAGGGAGGATTACTGTGGCAAAACATGTGCTAAGTAATACTTACGTATACATATCATCAATTCTACTTGCTCCGAGGGAGAAGGTGCAGGAGTTAGAAGGGCTGATTCGAAACTTCGTCTGGGGAGGTAATGAAGAAGGTGCAACGATCAAAATTGCTTGGTGGAAGTGCAAGAGGGACAAAACAGAAGGGGGAATTGGTATGTTTGACATAGTCTTACAGAGCAAAGTATTAATAGCCAAATTCATATGGATCATTCTTCAGGAAAGGGTGAAGTCTCCAGGTTTGCATCTCATCAACCAAGCTCTATTATATTCTTGTAAGCATAGTAAGCCTTCCGTCAAGGTCTCGCTTCCATGGTCTCTCTTCTTTGATCTCAAGCCATGTAAAGAAGCCTCCCCCTTCCTGAAGGGTCTTATTTCGGCTTGGAATGCCATAAAGAAACTATTCACGCTTGATATCAGCAAATTTAAAAGCGAGTCCTCCCTCCATGGTGGGTACCAAAGTGGAATTGCACAATAAACAAGGCCCATTAGGTATAGTGGCCGACGCGAGGATTGTGAAGAGATGGAAAAAGCGTGGTATACATTCTTGTGCTTTCGGGGTATATGGGAGAGCACCCGGGCGGTTGGGAAGCATTTCAAGCCTGCTTTTGGTTTAAAGGAGGCGCGGACAAGATAATTTGGGAATGTGTGGCTTCCGCATCCCAAAACACAATAAATAGAGGAGATCAAAGTCCATGGGTCGTACATCCTTCGATCTGACCTAACAAGTTTGTGAAGTCATGCTACGGTAGTTTGAAGACTAAGGGATTTCTTCCAAGATCTCCCAAGTGGGAGCTAGTGATCACGGAGGACACATCCTTAAAAACATCCGAGAAACGCTTGGCTGAAATTCCTCCCTCCACCCGAATCAACGCCTTTCTTTGGCAAGTGATCCACAGGGGTCCCAAGGGTCAACCATCTAGTCTCCAAATGGGACAATAACGTGAGCCCACTTTGCCCTATGTGTGAAGAGGAAGAAGAATCTATAGAACATTGTCCGTGGAATGTGGGATGCTTTGCAAGAAGTATGGGCCCGAGTCCGGATAGGTTCAATACCCCTTAGGAACCAAAGAATTGCTGTTAGGAATTCTCCCTCCGAATGGTGTCCCAAGAAGAAGATTTCTTTTCACATAGCCGGGGCCCGGACGATCCGGTCAATATGGAAAAGGAGGAATGCCCGAGTCTTATTTGAGAATCGAGGTATTCATATCATCAACTCAGCCTACTTCACACCGGTACTTGAAAGACTTAAAAATTTAGGCTAGCTTTTAAATGTGAAGAAGAGGTAAAGGAAGAAATATGGGGCACCTATTTTAATCTGTCTAGGGCTCTGAAAGAGAATAGTACAAGCCGGAGCTAATGTGGCTACCCCCATCTCATATTCGGTGGATGGGTGCACCTCTCCGCCATGTGGCTTTGTATCATTCTCTCTAAATAAATTTTTTTTATCCCTCAAAAAAAAAAAAAAAAAAAAAAAAAAAACAACCCGACATTATTTTAGTATTGATTTGGCAAACCTGTGAATCACTAGAGTCGCTTGGGTTACCAATGGCCCCTTCGCTCTCGGTTGCCTTATCAATTAGATCCTTGTTAACGTGTGAATCTATTTTATTGTCGCTTGCATCACTCGCAAGGAGGCAAGGATATTCTCTATGTTCGCCTTCATCACATTAATTTGAGCAGCCAGTTTAGCAGCCACTTGGTCATTGCTTTCCTTATCAAGTTGCAGATTACTAGTTCCCTCACCAGAAAGAGGGCTCGGTTGGGTACTTTTATAGGGCATTCTGTAGCAGGTCTGTTGGTTCCCCTTGCACTGCCTGTGTATCTCACATACAAAGATTCAAAGCATTTTATCCTCAAATTGGTGCACGCAGCAGGCCTCGTTGCCAAAACCCCCCACCGGAAACACGCCGGAAAAGAGGGCGCCTCTGCTGTGGGCAATGAAGTGATCGCCCATTTTGCCCATGCCATTATTTTGCAGGTTGGTTTTGAAGCTGCCGGGCACTCTGTTCCCGTTATGGGTGCTGCCATTTTTGCTTCTGCCTTGGGCCATCGCCGTGACAAGCTTGTTTCCAAAGTTTTGGAAAAAGCCTTGGAGTTTCATAGCTCTTGGATCCGAGAGAATTACCCATAACGGAGTCCGTTCAAAGTTTGTGGCCATACGACTACTTGTGCCAAATGTTTTTGGATCTGGGTTTGACAATTTATATTTATCTTCACATTCTTGACAATTAATTTTATGTGACATCGATTTTACATCACATTACATGTGACCACAACTGTTGCAATTAACATGACATTTCAATATTTTATGTGTGTGTTTTTGTGTGTGCGCGCTTTGTGTTGTCCCTAAAGGGGCAAACCCTCATTCATGTGGGGTTTTGGTATATGCTGGATATATGCCAGTATATACCAAACCTGCTCCAAACCTGCTATTGCGAGTAATCTGTCGATCGTCGTTGTTGCTGCGGGAGCCCCGTCACCCTTGTTTGAACCGCATGGATATGGATTCTGTCCAAGGATCAAGCCTCTGAAGTAAGTGCGGTGATTAAGAGTCTGAATCCTTCAGACTGCAGCATACAAAACACGACTTATTCAGGTACAACGTCGGTAATGAAAGTAGCTTAGAAACTGAATGTTGTTTTTTCAAAGGGAAACTGGGTGCTCTTCAAAGGAGGGCAAGAAAAAACGTCTGATAAATGACGAATATAGAATAGAATATAAAATGGAAAAGCTCGCAGCTATCTATCATCATGATCTGATTATGGTGTTCAGTTGCAGTACTTTTTTGAACCTTAAGGCAACTTTCTAATATGGAGAATATGGAAACATGAGGTACCTTTGCATTTCACAGTTTGCGGACATTGCACTCTCTCTGAATCAAAATCCATAGGATAGAAGGTTGTCAAGGTACAACCTTAAAGTATCGAATAGAAGAAACGAGTCTGTGGACCAACGAACCACTTAGGGGAGAGTTCTCTTTCTCCTGTATTATCAGGTATGAATGTGCATTATATATTACAAGAAATTTATCGCGGCAGCCAAGGCCGCCGCGAACATTTCTCTTCCCCGACTTACTCTTGCAAAGGGGGGTTTGTATATTTTGAAATGGTGTGAAACCCAATAGAAGAAAGAAAAATATATCATGTTGTTTTCATATGCATACACCGAAATAAATGTCTGCAATGGGCACGTATCCTCTACCATAATGAGAATCTACTTCAACAAATCAATTGAAACACAAGTTTTCTAAGTGTACATCAACATAGGTTCATGAGACATCAAAGTGGAGATGGCTGACTACTGTTGAGAATTTGTTGTCATCTTCAAACGTTTGAAGGTTGAACCTGGCTAAACCTAGTATTTTTGTCAGCTTGAAACGTTTTAAGGTTGAGCCCTAAGAGATGACAATGATGTAATGAGAACAGAATGGGGACCATTCTTGCTGCCCTCTGACTTCAAGAATCTGGAGAGTGGGACCACACTTTCTTATTCCAATGGAGCAGAAAAGCTTTTCATAAAGTCATTCACAATAACCTGTTGATGCTTCAACGATGACAGGTGATGCTGCGAAAATATCACTGGGGGCATCGTCTGCAGCTGACCCAATGTTGGATGTGGGGACTGCAAAGGTGGTTGGATTGCTGAAGATAATGCCTGTTGTTGCATGCTAAATTGATGCATGGCAGCCATGTTTCTAGAAGGTGGTATAACTAGAGATATTCCCATCAATGGTGTTGGCAGTACAAGGAGACCATGTTCAACTTGAAAAACCCATATGCCATAAGCACATCACCTTCTTAGGATATGAACATTGGCATGATTGATGAAAAAATCATATATTACTCCCATACTCTACACAATTCCAGAAGAGAAAAGGTAGAACTTGTATACCATTGCTAATTAACCTTACATATCATAAGAAAACAAATGAGAGAACAGCTTGCTGGCTATAAGAGGTGGGCTATGTCTTTTGACCAGCTCAGCTGCTATATCGCTAATACATGGGCACCCTGCCACTCTACTCACCTTATACTGTATTTCAATACATTAAAATGCATTTGGAACGTAAAGCTCTTCACATATCAGCACTAACCTTCCCTAGGCGCTCGGGCATGATCATCACAGGGTAAACTCCATCTACTATTCCATTAGATATTATGTATGAATTGCTTTGTTGTGTATAGCTAGGAAGGCTCTTTCATTTGGTCCACCATCACCAAATCAAACATGATCTTTATCAGCTTGAGGTGAAATTCCAATATTATTATCAGATATTCTTGCACCCTTAAGGCAGTGCTTCTGCTTGTTTGCCTCAATATCTCTCTAAATCTGCTAGCTAAGCTTGCCCATCCAACAGCACCAGAGGATGATATTACAACCTGAGGATAACTACATAAGAAAATGACAAAACTAAACTCACAAAACCCCCAAATTTCTGCCCCTGCAAGTCACATCCATTGCAAATAATAATTCTACATGATAGAGCGCCTTACTGCTGCTGATGAGTCAACCAGAGATGGTTCATTTGATCTGTGCGATCACGAAGTTCACCATGCAAACAATTATTGGCAGTGATACAGCATACATCTAACTCCTAAGCACGTGTAATCCAAGCCTGAGCATCCCTAAGCTGTTCAACCTTTAATTGTAAGATTTCCTGAGTTCCATATTGCTGTAATTTGAAGAAATTTTGAACTTCAACCTAATAGATAAAACGCCATTTCCACACAACCAAAATCAATTTATCTGAATCATTACCCTTTATGGCTTAGAAAATATGAGCATTTGCAAATTAAAACTGTCACTTCCAAAAAAAAAAGGAACTCCAAAGGCAGACTTAGAAGTTGAAACAGTTAATAGTTTCTTTATCCACTATGTTCACATATCATTTTACTATTAAAAAGAAAGCATCCCTGGACAAATGGGAACCCAGTAATAATACCACCATCTGAAATAATAATAAAAATATTTCAGACATGGATTTTATTAGAGCTTGTGAACTTGCTGCAGTGAAGAAAGCTTCTAGGTCCAAGCCATCGCAGGAAGATGTAGCAAAAGCTGAAGCAGCTCATAATAAAGAAGACAAAGTAAGGATTTGCTTGCAGAGCAAGAAATCATAGTCGCACAGACCCAATATCGGCCATGGCCCAGTTCTCTGCTGCAATATGCAAATCCAAAATGATTTTGAGCTGTTTATCCTCTGCAATGGGCATGTACATGGCAAAATAGTGATCCAAGAGCTCAAAGGCTTCCGCCATACTGTATACTTTGTTACAGATCACATTAAGACCATAAATCCGACCTAAATCCTGTATAAATCTATATTTGGGGTGCTATTTTTCTATTTGCATTCTCTGATCCTAGTACAGATCGTTCAAAGCCGGAAAGCGGACCTGGCATAGCAAATCAATTCGAAGTCTTTTGGGCACTGGAAGGTAGTCTTCCACATGCCCAACAATGCACTCAGCAAATTTTTGCTTCTTGGAAGCCATGGCATCGAACCCATCGCAGACATCCGAAATTTATAGGAGCACTCAGCCAATCCTCAAACTGCACAGGATCTAAGATTCAAATATTCCATGCCAAATATTCCAGGATCATAGCCTAGCGTGTCTACGAACTTGAGATCATAACAGACCCAGCAAACCCACATCCTTCTTATAAATCGATGCAATCGCTCAGATCCAAAGCCGAATACAATGGTCATATCATTACGTCATGCAGTCACTCCTTTTATTTTTTTTTTAACTATATTTTCGAAGTACACGTGGTGCTCTCAGGTTTTTTCTTGGAACGGATATATTCCATCAAACAAAAAAGGAAGCTGGCTTATATATGTTTAGATACATGCCTTTATGCAAGTGATTTCAATGTACATGTATTGTGGTTGATTGTATATGCGGTTATGTCAGTTCTTCAAGGAGTTAAAATTGAAGCAACATCTCTAGGCCAAAGTACTCTCTTGCCCACCTCAATTTCGTTTCTAAAAAACTTTGTCTTACCTTCTACTAATTCAGATAATTTTTTCTTATAATAGATGCTTGTGGTGATTCTGTCAGTTATTATTTTGTTAGCACTCTTTGTCATTCAGCGCTTTGGCACAGAAAAAGTTGAATTTATGTTTGCCCCAACAACATTCATCTAGTTTCTTTTCAATGGATTAATTGGAACCTATAACATTTTCAAATATGATCCAAGTGCCCTCAAAGCATTCAACCCAATGTACACTTATTACTATTTCAAGTTAAATAGACGACAAGGTTGGATTTCACTTGGAGGAAAAATTGTTATTATAGGTTAGTTAATGTTATCTGTATAATTTATAGCATTTGTTGGCATGTTCTGACGTATACGGATGCATCTCCAAGAACTGAAGCTATGTTTGCTGGTGTGGGCCGTTTTTCTATTGTTTTTGTTCGGGTAATTTATTTTTTAAGCACCTTAAATTGTAGAACATTGATGAAGTACATAGCTTGGGATGAAAGCATCCAGAACATGTAGCAAACACATTTTATAAATCTATTAGGAAAAAGTTACTAAAAACTTCTAACATCACTTCATCTTCATCAATCATAGGGTGGCAAGTCCCATCCAGGTCAATGGCACCCTCGCTCTACTGCCTGGTATGGCGCTCTATCCCGGGATGCAGCTCCCTTTCTGGGTCAGCACATTTAACATGCCATCTATAATCACTTAAACAAAAATTAAAACTTGTACAACTTCCTTTGATGCCTTCAAATATTGAATAACTTAAATATTAAACTTCTATAAATTGCAAAAGCAAAACATCGACCATGGTGTCTTCATCTCCTATCTTGAACCTCAAATAACTTGTTGGAAAATAAATAGTGCTTAAGGTCTTCTCATGGAATAAGCGAACATCTTCGAAAAATAAAACACTTCATGTCTTTACAGGGACTTGAACTCATGGTCAAATGGTTTACTCATGGTCAAATGGTTGATAGCCAAACGACTTATCGAAAGAACCATTGTCATTATCTACACATATATAATTCTTTCTCCCACGATTCGATTCTTTTATTCTTTCTTACTGAAACGACACGTATCATTTTTTCTGGGTTGCTTTTTCCTGGGTACAAAAATTCCGGTGGAGCTTTGTGGGTGTGTCCACCTCTTTCTGCACCGCCGGAGATGGCCTTTCAGAGCCTTTGTCGAATCTGCTGCGTGAGCTAGGGCCGTCGCTCATCCGCATCGGCTTTCTTTGCGCATCCAGCCTTGCGCCAGCAGCCCCGTCTCGACAATGCCATATCACTGGATTAAATGTAGCAGTGCGGTTCGTTTCTTCCTCCGGCAGCTTGATCATGCTGTAAGACAACGCCCCTGCAACTGCTCCAATCGTGGGGGCTAAAATATAGATCCATAGAGGTTCAAACCTTTTTGATGCTACCGCCGGACCTAGAGATCTAGCAGGGTTCATAGATGCGCCAGAAATTGGCCTGCAAAACCAGAATTGGGTTATTCAATTTTCAATTCAAAACAAGCTTTATGCAGTAGAGGCATCAAATTCATTCTACCCTGCGAAGATGGCATTTAATGCAACAGTAGCGCCCACAGCCAAACCAGCCATTTCGCCCATCTGGGTAAAAAAAAATTCGATCTAGTGGCATTAATTTGGGACCCTTTTTCGGCTTTGTTGAGATGAAGAAGACTTACTGCTCGGGTATCAGTGGCTACAGTGGCAACCACAAACATGAGAATGAATGTGATAAGTATTTCCGCTGCAAATGCTTGCATATGGGTACTGTATTGGCCTGGAAATGTCGTCCCAATATGAGCATCTGGACTCATGGCAAGCCTCAGCACGTATGCCGCTGCTATTGCTCCTATAATTTGAGCTCCTATAGTTCGTTACAATCTAGCCTTGCGCTAGCAGCACCATCTCGACAATGCCATATCAAGCTTTTGCAATAAACGGTCTTCTGCAACAAACGATCCTCTGCAACAAGCGTTCAAGAATTCTAGACATTTGGGAGAAGGATTATGCAGGAGTTCAGGCCATATCAGGCCTCTGCAACAAGCACGGTGCATATCAGGCCTCAGCAACAAGCACGCTGTATATCAGGCTGATATCTCCTTCTTTTCTTCTTTCTTCGGAAGGCTCAATTACACAGTTTGATATCTCTTTCTTTTCTTCAGAAGGTTTTGCACAAAGCCTGATATTTCCTTCTTTTCTTCTTTCTTTAGAAGATTGAGTTGCACAGCCTGTTATCTCCTTCTTTCCTTCATAAGGTTGAGTTGCACCGCCTAATATCAGGCCTGGTATCTCCTTCTTTTCTTTCTTCAAAAGGTAGACTTATTGCATCTAGAATATTAGCGGTTGCATAGCATGCCTTTGTTGAGGATCTCCGCTGCAAAAACTATGCATATGAACATACCGAGGCTACACCAGAGGTTGCGCCAGGGACCCTACTTTCTGCCTCCAGATTTCTGTAGCTTCGCCAATGAAAGTACGATTTGCCTCCAGATCTTTGTAGCTTCGCCAATGTAGTACGATTTTTCTTAAGGATAGGCAAATTTATGATGATAAAAATGTTATGCGGATGGGCTTGCAATTACTGCTGTTCAAAAGCAAGCGGGCATGATCGATGCATAAAGTACTGTAATATATGCTGTAGCAAGTGCAACTGTGTGCCTCCTGGTACTGCTGGAAATAAACAAGTATGCCCCTGCTACAACGACATGAAGAACTCTAAAGGGGGTCCTAAATGCCCTTAAATTAAGAGCGTGAATAATTGATTGCTTGAATTAACACGCCTGGCGTACGGTCTTCCCGCCAGACACGACATGTATATGGTATATATGGAGAATATTGCATTTCATGCAATAAATTCTCACGGCATTTTATTCCATTTATTGCATTCGAAAAAATAGAATTTAGAAATTTTATATAGGCTAAATTAAATATGATTTTAAAGGCAAAATTATCAAGGCTAAAAAATGACTTGTAAGGTTGGGGAATTGTTTTAGGTCGTATAGGAAAATTTCCTATGGTTACTGTGATGAATCAGAGATTTCTCATGTGTTTGATTTATAGTGTTCCCGAGACTTTGTTGAGACAAAATTTGCAGATACAAAATTTTAGAGAAAACAGCAGACGAACAGGAGACAAAATAATTGGAGAAAACAGTTGGATTTAATTCAAATAATTTTATGTACAGAAAAACTGTTTGAAGAACACTGTTTGAAGAAAATTTTATGAAAACTGTTTGATTTCATTCATAAAAGTTATATGTACAGTAGGTAAGCCCGAAGGCTTGTAAGCAGGTGCCCGAAGGCTTTTCACAAAATTACATGAAAAATATGCCCGGAGGCGTGTGCAAAGCTTCTGTAGCAAACCAAAAAACAAAAGGGGCCGCCCGGGATCTGCATCATTGATCTTCCACGTCTGGAACAAAGAAGAAAGAAAGGTGTTAGAAAAGAAAGAAAGGTGAAAAAAAAAATAAAAACAGACATGCAAACCTGGCTCATCTCTCAACCATTCTAAAAACTGGTCGAATTGTCGACCTTCCTCCTCATCCTCTTCCTCCGCCTCCTCCTCCTCTTCCTCCTCCTCCTCTTCAGAGATTTCATTCTCTGTTTCAGGGTCAAGCCAACCCTGAAGCAGAGCGGTCATGTGCTCTTGGGAGGACATCTCCTCCTCTTCCTCCAACTCCTCCTCTTCCTCCTCTTCATCCTCTGAATCGAAATCAGAGGAGAATTGGGCAAGAAAATCTATGGGGAGGGAGGGAGGGGGGGGGGGGGAAGAGAGGGGTTCTTCAACCCGTCGTCTCTTTGACGAGACCTCGGGTTCTTCATGAAGTTCGAAATGAGGTGAACGCTTCATGGCGGGCAGAAAAAAAATTTTTGGACAGAATGGAGGTCTTGAGAGCGTGAACCGGATTTATATAGGGTTAATTAGAAATTAGCGTGAATAATTTATTGCCTCAAATAACACGCCAGCGCATTTAAATTCCCTTGACTATATCATCTAGGGTATATTATTATGGATAATAAATTCTCACGCCCATCAGCTATATGTCTTTTAAGAATCATATATCCAAATTTTCGATAATTAAAATTAGGATAATGTCATTTCCTTGTTGTTGCCACGAAAATTCTTGTTTTAAATGATTTCGTTTACTTCCATTGTTATTATTATATTAAACCTATTTCCAAGGAATTTCTTGCTTTTAAAAAATTTGATTTACCTCTACATATTCCATAAATGTAATGCTTTTTTATCTTATGGTGTAATAATTTTTTCCTACTCATTGACTAAAAAGGGTGCAATTTGCCTAGGTCAATGGTGCCTCTCAACTCAAGATGGTGTGCAACATATTGAAAAGAGCAATATCAATGAAAACCAACTCCTAGCAAGAATGTTGAAGAAAAAAACAATTAGTCCTCTATAGTAGGGTGCAATGGAGGAACAAGAAGGTGAGAATCATGCACAAGTGCAACAAGGAAATAGTAGGCCAAGGAGTCATTGTGCTAGCGTGATCCCCGGGTCAAGCCATTAATGATGAAAGGCTAGGGGAAGACAATATTGGTATTGCAATTTCGATGTTGGAAGACAACCTGAAAGGTAAAGGTTTGGGTGACAAGGAATGTTTTGGTTGTGTCAAGCAATTGGAGGTTCCTTGCATCATGGCATGGCCTATAAGTAGTGTTCAATTTGTGGAGGATTATATTTTTCCAGAGCCCGAGGTTGTTGGGGACAATGATTGTCTTGATATTGATCCATTGGCGCTTGGAACTCTAAACCTAGGCAAAAGGAGGGGAGAAGTATCAGCTTGCCGACATTATCCTAGCAAAAGAGCCAAGTTGATTAGTGACACCAAACGTGAGACAATGGTGAAGGTTAGGGGCTCGATTGTTGTTGAGTGATTGTATGCAATTCTTCACAATAGAACAATTGGTGGAAGCAAGAGCCACTTTTCAAGAGTACACCTCGCTGATGAGAGGAGGACCTACATGTACACAATCTTCGAGCATGCACTTCAAGATGAAAGAAACCCAAACAAAAAAAAGATACCCTTTGCTAGGCAAATGGATATGTGCAAAAGCATGGCGAGTATCCATGCAATTCCAACTTCTTCATGGCATAATTGACAAAAAAAAATAGGCAAGAGGGGAACAAGATTGCTTTACATGGAAATAATGGTTTGTTGAGACCAACAAATAGGACCTTGGCTGCCGGAAGATATTTGAAAAATATATTGATTTCAATGCAGTCTATGCCACACAAAAGCGTAAGGGATGAAAAGGGAAGAGCATTTGTTGAGAAAAGGTTGCCATCACATTGTACTCAAAAGAGTATTTTGGAAGAAGTGAATTCCCTACTTCGAGAATTGGGAATTCTTCCAATATCCCAACCTAGCTTTAGTAGGTTATGGAAGAAGCATTTCAATCATGTCACCATAGCAACTTCAAACAACTTTGCAAAGTGCAATTTATGTGCTAAGTTGAAGGAGACTCTTGATAAGACTGTGCAACCTAGTCAAAGGGCTAGGATAAGGGAGCATATGAAGGACCATATGACCGACCAACTATCATGTAGATCATGTTATTGGATGTGGAGGACTTTATCCGCATTGGAACCCAATAACTATTTATGTATTATACATGACAAGATGGACCAGCAAAGACTTGTCTTCCACAATTCAAGTACATACCAAAGTCATGTGGAAGATCATACCCTTTTACAGATCTCAATGATCGGGGCAATCTTGCATGGGCGTAATCAAACCTACTATGGCCATTTTAGTTTGGAGTTGTGGAGTGATGGTCCAGATTTTCATATTGGGAGTATCATGAGGTGTTTGAGAAACTATGAAAATGGATACAATGGTCACCTCCGGACCTTACAAATAGCCGTGCACTACATAGAGCATTGTTAGATGGAAACCCTAACAATATTGAAAAGTTCAACAAGGCAAGGTTTAGGAAGCATGGGTCTAATGAACATGTTGGAGCTTCAACTTCACGTGCTAAACCTCAAGATCTACCCAAAAGGTTTCTCTTGCAACTTGATAATTGTGTTTGCCAAAATAAGAACAGTGGATGTTTTCTTTCCTATCCTACTTAACACCGTGGGGATATTTGAAAGATTTAATTTAGGGTTTCTTATGCCCGGGCATACCCATGAGGATGTGGATGCATTATTTGGCAAATATAGTTGTATACTGAAGCAGCAAACAGTGACCAACTTTCCTAGGCTAATGGAAATCTTGCATGAATGCACTACTCCAAACCCTATAGCTTTTCTCATAGAAGAAGTGCCCGATTGGAAGAGCTTTGTGGATGGTTATACATTGGATCTTGAAGGTCATTCCAGGCCTCTGCAGTTCACTTTTTGGGTGAGAGATGGGATTCCAATCTTCCAATGGAAGATGAGACCTTCAGAGGATGAGTGGAGAGGAGGGGAGGAAATATGGCGTAGAGATGAGAATGGCAAGCCTATGATACCTCTAGGTCAACCAAAAGCTTTAAAACATACTGAAGAAGTGAAGCAATTGGGATTGACTAAGGAAGGAATCCAAGACTATATAAAGCATTGGCAAACCAATCCAGATGACACCAACCGTGCCTTGGTGGCTTACTGGAAGAAGGTGATTAACCTGTTGGGGGAGATAGACACATCCTCAGATGAATTGAAAGAAGGGTGGTTGCCTAAAACTAGGTGGAAGACCTTAGCAGGTGCCGAGGATTTTGATGACACTTGTAAAGTAGCATTCGCAAGCAATATGCTCCTCCTCCTTCCCGACAAACACTATGTTGGTCCTAAGAACAATAGGCCAAAGTTTCTAGGCATGGATGCTTATGAACCTTCCAATCGACTTGGAATGCCACCAATTTGTGGTAATAAAGCCATCAGATTTAGATACATATCCAAAGGTGGTTGGGGTTCACTATCTCCGATATTTGCAAAGAAGAAGGTAATATTAACTTCAACCATGTGGGGGTGGAATGGTGGTGTCCAAAGGCATCGCTTGACCAACGTGTCGGATAAAGAAAGGTACTTTGATTGTTGGACAAAGAGATGGAGGAGAAATCCGAGTGATCCTGATCTTTGGCTAGACTATGAAAGTGTTTTGTACTCATGGACTCCAAACACTATTCCAGCTAGAAATGCGAGAATTACAATACCTCAGGATGTCAGGAAGAAGGCTATGATATCATTGGGGGTGCTTGAAGAAAGTTGGATAACTATGTAAATTTTTGTTATCACGTTTTTACGTTTTCATAATTTTGAGGTGAAATGTGTGAATTTGAATATGCTACTAAAAACATGCAATATGAAATTTGTCCCAAAATTAAGACATAAACCCAATTTAATTGAATGATGGTTCCATCTGGAATTGCTAGACATATGCAAAATATCCATTTTCCATCCATATAAAATTGTATCTGTATTTCTGGCAATAGCTTCTCTAGAACAATTGTTATAGTATAGATGCTATAAGTAAACAACAATGGTGATAAAGGATTATCACTTCCCTCAAGAATAAATAAAAAGGCCATGCAATATCTAACATGTAGAGACTTTCTTCTGCTACTTACATTGCATAGAAAGAATGGAACAAAATTGCCATATTGGATCTTCCATGCCGAAAGAAATCGCCAAAGAGATAGCTATGGCCATAAAAACATTTTTGGTCTCAGCTCCAAATGTTAGATTATCTCTCCATTCAAATAATTGATCTAGCACATGCGCACTGCTCTCATGCACTTCAAAGAAATAGAGAACATGTAGCAAAGAAACAAAAGTTGATGCAAAGTTGTATTACAATTTAGAATCGTAGAAGACATGCAAGAAGAAGCAAAGAAAGTATCCGACCCCTGCCCCAACAGAAGTACCCCCCCCTCCCGGTGCTTCTGCATCAGCAAGGAAAAACTGATCACTTCTGCATTTTATTTTGTCGCTTCAAAATATTTAACCAAAATTATTCATATAAACCAACCTACACGGCTGCATGGAGGGCCGGATTCCTCGCGCGGGGAAGAGGGAGAGGGGGGATAAGCCAAACTAGCCAAAGGATATTATGCACCAGCTATTTTCTCTTTGTTCTTTTGGACACCATCTCCAGTCCAAGCATGCGTTAATAGGCCAAGGTTGATAGTGCATAGGATAGCACAGGAATCACATAATGAGGCCATGTGCGCGTTTTCAAACCTAAATAATTAGAAACATTTTAAAAGCAAACAAATCGATATGATTGCACATCTTTAAGATAAGATGGACAAAATTGGCGCTGGTGTTCCTTTAAGAGAAAGATCTATTAAACCTTGTCGAAGCCTGCCACCAGCCTCAGTCTAGCTCACATCTAAAGCCAAAGAAGAAGTACGGATGGTAAGTCAGTGCTATGGCAGTGAGAACAGAAATGGCAAGAAATCCTTAAACTTGTGATGCTGCTCCTATTTGCAAGAGAAGACCAACGACCTCAAGCTGCTAATGAATGGGTCCTGCAAGTTTGCAAACAAACAAAATAAGAGAAGAAAAGGCTCACCTTTGGTTTGGCAACAGATTCATGTAGTTGCAATGCTATATTCGACATACATGAAAATGAATAATAGTTATCTCAACATTCTCTTTCTTATGTGGGCCTAACAAGAGATGACTTTTCTAGAAGTTTGAATCCTGAAAAAACCATTAGAATTAGTTTTAGCAACAGAGCATTAAGATTTTTGATGTGTTCATACTCACTCTATTAGGATCTGACTCAGCTCAATATCTATTGGTGCAATTCTGAAGTGCTAAAATGAGACGGAGCAAAATTCGTACAACAAAAAATCGTAGAGCAGGAAGTAGAAGGTAGATTTTCATCGAAAAATTCACATTCAATGATGTCCGCAAGTTCAAAATTTGGCACGAATGCCGGCAACTTGTGTCCCGCAAGGGAACCACACGATGAAAGGGAACGCCCCATGTGGCTTTCCTGGCACTGTTCCTAACCTTATGGAATAGATTTTATAATGTCCATGAAGGCTAAGAGGTTATGAGACACGTACAAATGGCTAGTACAACCATTACTACTAGGATTAAGAAAACCCTGCTTCGAAAGTTTTGCAAGGGAAAAATCTTTACAATAATGTTGATACTAGATAATCAGGAAAAAATAAGTAGACCATGACGACTTAGGGCAGCTTAGTAATTCAAGATGCTTATAGGCCAAAATTTTGGTGGATTATAGGTCAAGCTGCATATGCCCATGTGGTGAAGGATAAGGGTGGATTCTTTACAGGCTTGGCTAATAGAATTATGTTATATATTATATAGAATAGAATAGAATAGAATGGTTTTTATTATCCACAGAGACCAATCAGTCTATGGGAGCCAATGAAGCAACACAACAGACTTATCTTATTAGGATATGGAATGACTTTAGTAGAAGATCGAGTTTCCATATTTCATATTCTGAAACCTTAGGCGAACTTGTATTTCATATATCAAAATCATACGTGGCCCCAATCATAAATGACCATAATAAAAATGCGAGGCACGCAGATGCCCCAATATAAGATTTGGGGTATAAGATGGAGGGATCTAATAACTGCGGTATCTAACCGCTATTCCTCGTTGGATCAGAGAGAGGTTATATCGCATAACCTCTCGAATATTCTTTTCAAATGTATATTCTAGTGATTACTACAAATAACCTCCCGAATATTCTTTGAATATTCTAACTGTTTTCGCATTCCATAGCTCTGCCGCCCTGCATCGACATGGCGATCTTCCGCTCTTCCGGTGATCTTCTGCTTTTTGGAAGCTGCTCCTTCAGCTCGGTGATATCTTGTTGGCAGTGGTAAGCTTCTGATATCAAAGCTTACAGGCCCAACTAATCTTTTCTCTGATAATGCCTTCAAAATAATTCGCTCCAAACAGGGGAAAATTTCGAACAGTTTGCAGCAGGCTTACAGTGAAACAGGGCAAAAAGTTTTCGTAACAGGACAATATGTCAAAGCAGGCATCGCTGATGCTGATAGTTTCTTTTAAATAGAAAAAAGTTTCTGAGTAGTTCGACGGTTTTTTCATGCATAGCTACCTGTAGAAGATGGGTCGCATCTACGTCTCCTAATCCGGCAGCATATCTGGTCATTACAGAGAACCAAAGTGGGTTGCATTCGTCAACTTGAAACTCAATCTCTTTTCTTTGATAACTGCATGGTATCCTCATGGTATCCTGCTACAAACTCTGACTAGAGACCTGTATCCTGGGCTAAAGCCATCCCTTTACAAGGCCGCTCCCCCAGCCCAGTGAAAATCATGTTTCTGATCATTGCTTAAGCCCATTGCTTAAGCCCATTGCTTAAGCCCAGAAAAATCCCTGCTTATATTCACGATTTCTTCTTCTTATTTTTTGCTTGTTGCTTTTGCTTATTTCTGCTAATCCATTTTGAAATTTCGAAAAGCTTGTTTCTGCCATAGCTAACCCATTTCTGCCTATTTCTGCTGACACCTAACCAGTGTTGATTTTAGTGGCTATTTATCGCAAAATTGCTATATTTTTGGATTTTTGAAAAAATTGCCACTATGCTTAGTAGGTTTCCTTTAGTAAAATAATGAGATTAATTCGCCAAATTTTTCTAGAGAAGCTTTCCATCTTCTACCACATTCGCCAACTATATGAACTTTGTGAAGGAGCTTTTTCGCCTCTCTATCAAATCTCAATGTTTGAATCTCAAACAAATCGCCTACTTAGAAAGTAGAGTTACCAATTCCATATACCTAGGGAGTATAGAGTTGAAGGTTTTGATTTTTTATTTGTGCCATAGCTATCCTTAAATATCTATAGAATGTGATAAAGCTGTTTTAATGTCTTTACAATGGGATACAATCATATTCAGGAAATTACTACTCTCAGATACGATCACCAAAACAAAATGGGAGCTTACGACATTAGTTAGTGGCATTTATGTATATGATTATGTTGAAGTCATGACAACAATGCTACGGTAGGATTTTAGACATCTTTACAAGTACTACACAAATATGTTAGTGATTAACATTTATCGCCACATGCACTACATAAATTCTTAAATGGGCAAAACTCATCGCCTTCCAAAGAAGTTTCGAATATAAAATTATCACCAAAATAGTGATACTCGTATGATATAGAACCATTAAAATCATCACTGCACCTAACAGAACCTGCTCGGACATGGCTTTAAGGGAGGTCAACCCTCCCCTCTCGGGGATCATGGGAAATAACCCTCTCAGTCTGCGGCCTCAAGGGTTATTGGGGATCATGGGAAATAACCCTCTCAGCCTGCGGCCTCGAGGGTTATTTCCCATAATCCCCTCAAGGGGAGGGTTAACCTCCTCTTAACAAGGAAAATCTGCTTTGTGTCTATGAAGCTAATGCTGACAAGCATGCTCATGGATGCAAACTGTGTGTTAGATCTACATCAAAATTATATATTGTTTGCATGAGTGAATGCTTTGGAATTGTTGAGACATGCATTTAATGTATACGTAATGATCGCTTGGAGCGAATTACTACAATATTCTGTCAGTTTTATAGAGTGTATTTCTTCCCCCTTTTTTCTTAGCGGTGCCGCTTCCCCTGTTTTCCGCCTTTCATACTCCATAGCCATCTTTCAGCCATCACATCCATCAGCAGGGTTTTTCATCAGCAGGGTTTTCATCAGCAGGGTGTTGGCGGCATCCATCGCTGCATTTTTCATCAGCAGGGTTTTGATCGACGGTTTTTGATGAGCAGCATAACCCTGTTCTTGCATTTTTCATTTGTGGCATCTTGCATTTTTCATTGCAGATCAAAACTGTGTAGATCTCGGGCTCTGATCATCAGCAGCCAGGATTCCCCATAGTTCGTCCGATACAAATGTGAGATTCGTGGCTCTATTTTCGATCCATCGCCTTGCTCTTCAGAACGACACCGCCGTTTTGATGCCATAGCTCTGCTTTCTCATCCACAAATCCGAAAATCCAAAAATCCGAAGTTGAAGATTTTCTGATAAATCTTGGACCTTTTGGTCATCATTCCCAGTTGCAGCAAATTCCTCCTTTGCGGCCTCTGCAACGGGCTTGTCTCATCCGGGGATGGCAATGGAGTTCGGCTCCATAGCCGCCATAGCCACCGTGAGTCTAATAATTTTTGCCACGTGTATCGCGCTAATTTGTGCAGTACGCATTGGCCCGGCGACGCTTTGTTAATTTCGGCGGCCTAATTCTCGGGAAACTTTTCTCAGCCCGGAGCCGCCAAATTTCTAGAAGATTTTCCGGCGGAATTCCTCCCGTCCGGAAATTATCTAGTACATTAAGTGCCTGTCCCAACAATACATTAAAGTTACTGGACAGTGGACACAGCATAGCAATGGATGAAGAAAAAAGATAAGGATATAAGTTCATGCTTATTTTATTTGAAAGCTATGTTGGATATGATCTGGGAGGAAAGCTTTTTAAAGAACGAAGCCTTTTCCAACACTATCAAAGAAGCATTTGAACACCTAATCATCTGATGGATTCCACAGGTGGATGATGAAACCTGCAAATGCTGGTGCATCTGATGCAGAAAAAAATCAGGAAATGGTGGTCATAGAAGAAATGATACAGATGATGCTGGTTCTAATAGAGGAGAGGATGAGGGTGATTTTGAAGATGAAAAATTGAGAGAGGTGATGATTGGGAGCATGAAGAGTTCGCAAATAATGATGAAGCAGTTGGAAACGATTCAGACAAGAGAGAGGAAAACCAGCCAGAAGTTCCTGCACCTCCTGAAATTAAGCAGGGAGAAGAAGTCCGATACCTGAAAAAGCAGCAGTGTTTTTCTCTGATCTGTGCCCTGTGCTTCCGCCATACCCTAAATCTGCCTAACGGCCTGGTCGCGCGCAGAGGGAAAAAAATGAGGAAGAAAAGAGGGTCGTTAATAGTGAAAGGAAATAAAAAATATTTATAAAATAAAGGGCAATGAAGTTTTTAAGTTAAATATACAAGAAATTTATCGCGGCGGCCACGGCCATCGCGAACATTTCTTTTTACCACCCTTGTAACCATTTAGGCATTGCTATAATGTGCATTAGTTTGCTAGACTCACTATAGTAATGCAACATGGTAAAAATATCAATTTATTTAATGATTTTAAGTACCATCTAAAAAATGTGAGCACCCCAAAACAGGAACGATGGGAATGGACCTTCTTGAAAGCCACTAAAGATCTCACCTATTCTAGCTGACCTCGTCAACTCATCTTCTCGGCTTAGCTGGAAAAAATTCAACAATTATTAGTGGAACATGAAAGCATATAGATATCTATTAGATGAAGAGAAAAGAAAAGGAGATGCACAAAATTAAAGAAATGGTCATGATCTAGCTATGGCAATGAGAAAGAAATTCTTTTTTTTTGTTTAATACGAAGGAACCAAGTAGTACTCCAATTATGATACAAATGTCAACTTGGATAAACCCATCTAAGCACAAAAATGGACATAAAATGAACATGCTTTTGTGAACGGGCAGATCTTTCTGCACATACAAAATCTGCCATGTAGCAAAGGACTCCAAATTAAACAGATGCATACTGCTCTAGATCGCCATAGATTGGACATGCAGAAGGAAGGAATGATGTTAGAGAAGTTAGAATGCATAGATTAGATTTTGGGAGTGTTGCAGAGGTCTAGATTTTAGGTTCCGCAGCGTGGAAGTCAGAATGCACAGGTAGTTAGGCATTGGGTAGGTCAATCCATCGGTTCCTCTTCATCTGCATTGGGTAGTTAGACATCAGATTCTCTTCAATTAAGAACTCTACCTTCAATTAAAAAACATTCAAAGACTCAAACCGCTGGAAATACATTTAAACCTATCGATGTGTGAACCTGTCGAAATTAAGTCCACACCTCCGCAAAACCTAGCAAAAGAGTCATGCGCGAATGCACAATGCCCAATAACATGATGCTCACTTTGCATCACTTTGCATATGCCCAATTTTGGATTTGCCTCATTTGTTCCACCATATATTTCTAACAAATTGCTTCCAATGTGGGACCATTCGTTCCTTTTGTGAATTCTCCTATACGCATCACAAATATTCGCCTTATAATTTCGATCTATAGTCATGATGATTTACGTAGAAGAATGGTGGAAATTTTGCATTGTAATGATGTGCTAAAGAACATGAAACGGAAATGGATACTAAGATTTGAAGATAGCCTATGTATATATAATCGATACTAAACAAATACACACAATTGAGTTGTATGCTTATATCTTTATACATCGCTAAGATATTCTATGAGTAAAATTCATTGTGTTGCTTATGATATGTTGAAAAACATTCAGTTTGGTGCCAAATAATGCTAGAAAAAACATTCAATTTGGCTTCATTCTGCCCCAAATAATGCTTTAAAATTGATAGTTTAGCATAAATCAAAGCAAAAATTGCTATGTACTAACATGTTAAACTCATGCTTGATGTAACAACATGGTTGAAATTAAGGAATTGTACTTTGATTATGGTAGAAAGCAGATGGAAAAGATACAGCTATTTCATTCTTATCGATTTATTGGATAACAATAAGCAAATACAAATGATTAAGCAAGATGGAGATGATGAGGGGGCTTATTTATTTACTCCTCAATCCAAACATGATAGAATTTGCCGGTTGCGCTTCTGCTGTGTTTGGATCCGCCCTCCTGAAATCTTGGTGAGCAGATTTATATTCAGCAATGTTAGATGTTTGGTTTCGGCAATTCCTAACTTACTAAAAGACTCCGCCTTTTGTTCTCAGAAGCATCCGTAGAAAGGGGACGTCGGAGGCTCAGAATTAAAACCAAAAGCAGAGGACTAAGGTCCGCGAATCGAAAAAGCCTCGAATTAAAACCACAAGCCGCAGTCCTCCGCTCTTGAATCCTTCCGACCTCGAACTCAAGGTTAGTTTTCATTTAGTTTTAAGTTGCATCTCAATGGCAGGTTTAATCCAAGAAGACAAGCTTTTGCATTTGCTCGAGGCAGAGGAAGCAGATGATGTTTATGAAAACCAGAATAGTTTTTTATAAACTTCATCTGCTTCTTTTTGTTTCGAGTAAATTCTTGAGTTTCTCTTCCTGAATTAATCATGCTATTGCATGCAAGTTTCTATTATGAATAAGTGTAGTAGAAAGCATTAGAAAAATCTGAAAGATAATATTTGAAACACGCTAAGCGTGTTTTATGCTAACCTTAGCCTTCAACATGAATACACGCTCGGCGTGCACTCAGCAGAGAGGGAGAAAAAAAAAACCTGTACATATAGATAAGTAAATAGATAAAGGCCAGGCAATTATTTACGCGATAATTGCCTGGCCTTTATCTATTTACTTATCTATCTGTCTGAGCTTTTTTTCTCCCTCTGAATGATGCACTTAAAGCGTTTTTCCTATATAGCAGTTTACACGCTGAGCGTGCAAACAATTTTATCCCTACTTTCAACTTGTATGCTAAACATGCCGGGCGTGTCTCTTAGTTCTAAGTTTATAAATAAATAAATATAACACGCCAGGCGTGAATACTGATACTCCGCTCACTTCCTATTGATAGATGCCAAGTTACATTAATCACCCGGTTGGTGACAAAGATGCATTGGAATTACATTTGGGCCAAAGAATCCGCGAGCCCAGCTCCGGTTTCGGCTCCAATCTCCAAATCCGGTTGAACGCATGCCCGAGCACACCGGTCCGCCGAGCACCCGCCTTGCAACCCCCGGAGTACTTGGATCAAGTAATGATGATGGCAAAGCAGAGCACGTGGCAATGATAGATCCGGGCTCGGGGCCCCCAATCGCACGGAGGTGGCCCTCTTATCTAATCACTTCGAGAATGCAAGATGCATTGATCGAGAGTGAATCTCGCATCCGTCCACTCGAGATTCAAAATGAGGAGCTCGTTTCTTAGTGGTTAGCCTCTATGCCCTGGATGCCTCAACACGCTAACCACTACCACAAAGCGGATAATGATGCAATGGAGATGGCTCAACCAATGGAACCACTACCGCAGGCGCTATACGATGCATTGGAGGTTCAACCAATGGAGCAGGAGGAGGAGCAGGAGGTGGAGCTAGAGCCCGTGTTTTTGCCGGGTTTTACCCGGACGTTCACTATGCCCAACTATGGAAATGGGAGTATCGATAGCCCGGCTACTCAAGAGGACCTGGGCTTGAAACAAAGATCCGGGATTTTGTCCGGTTTATCCAAATTTATCCAGATTATATACAATTGTAAATTTTTTCCAATGAATACAACAAATTTTGTCTACTTCTATATTTCTACAATGTAATACATGTTACATACCTTTTTTAAGCAGTTTCTTGGCCATGCAACAAATGTTCCACCACTTTCTCCAACCATATCCCCACCGGGGTGTCTGCAAGGTAAAGCTTCATCCATAGCGCAACAGTTAATCTACTTATCCCCGAGCGGAATTCCATGACAGTTTACAGTCGGATCGATGGAGTCGATCTTGCATAATCCTACTTTCCTTTTCTGTCATTTGTAGTTAACATGAAACATTCATCTTCGACATCGCAGAAAATTGCTATTCGATACACCTACTATTGGAAATTAATGTTCAAGCTATAGGAATGAGATCGACTGCAATCAGAGCCATAAGTCGATTTAATTAAAGTGGGACAAATCTCGAATTTTGGGACTCGTGACCAAAATGGGACTCCATACGGACAAAAATTTTTTTCATTGAATCGTTGTTAGATCGTGGGAGGGGAAGGGAAGGGAGAAGTTGGGGAGAAGTTGAGAGAAGTAAGGAAGGGGTTAAGTTAGAAGAAGGGGGAGGGAGGAAGTTCAAAGGGGGGGAAGAGGGGGCAAGGGAGGTGAGAGGAGGGTGCAAGGGGGAGGAAGTTCGGGGGGGGAAAGAGGGGCAAGGAGGTGAGAGGAGGGTGCAAGGGGAGGTGAGTTCGGAAGGGGGTGAGAAGAGGGGCAAGGGGAGGGGAAGGGGCAGGAGGGGAGGGAAGTGGCAAGGGGAGGAAGTCTCCCCCACCCCCTCCAAAATAAAAATAATAATACAATATTCATAATATAAATAAATAAATAAATAAATTACAAATTAATTAATTAGAGTTGTCAATGTAATTAAATATATAAATTAGAGAAACATTTACGAGTCAATATATACAATTAATTAATTTAGCCTAGACATTAATTTAGCCTTAGACCATTTCTCGCCTCGCAAGGCGAGAATGTGCATGGATTGAAGCCAAGCCGAGAATGTGCAAGGCGAGAATGTGCATGGACTGCATGTGCATGTTGAATTGTAAACATCATTTTCTCCCCTCTCATGATGTGAAATGGATGTAAAATGATGACTAACTTAAATAGTAATCCTTGGCATGCCCAAATACACAACTAAGCCCAAATACAACACAACACAAGTGCCTCCATTCTCGACTCGGTAGTCGAGAATGAAGCATCCCTTCATCAATAGGAAGAAATGGTCATGCAGCTGCTCTGGGGTTTTTTCAGAAACAAAGACCCAATTCAGGCGAAAAGTGAGAGCATTCAGAAGCTTGTATGCTACCATGGCTCTGCTATCATGCAAGAAAGGCGATAGTCTTCATCTGCTACCATGCAAGAAAGGCAAGAAAGGCGATTTGCTGGCCACATCTTCCACATCAAACACGAAGAGAAACCCAAATCCAAAACCTTAAGAACATTTAAGCTCCATACCGAGCTCAAAACTGGAGGCCGCTGCTTATCTCTAAATCCTTTCATTCCATAGCTTATCTCGGCCAGAATAATCGATGCTTAGGGCTCCATAATCTGTTGATAAGGCGCCAAGCAGGAGGCCAAGCAGTGCTAAAATCGTGGAGCAGCCTCCTCTGATCCCTGATATTGTTGCCCTTTCAGAGGAAGAAGATTCAGAAGATGACATTCAACTTAATCAGGTAACCGAGCTCCTTCCGGCAGAGGGTTGAATCCCGGCTTCCCGCTGTGTGCCAGCTCCCGGCAGCGGCAACAAGGCGCAGGGGCTTCGCCTCCTTTCTCTAAATCCTTCTCTAAATCCTTCCTTCCATTCTCTAAATCCTCCTTTCTCTAAATCCTTTCTCTAATTCCTTCCATTCCGGTGCCTCATTAACCTCTGCTCTGTGCTCCTTTATTTATTTTTTTCCATTCTTTTCTTTGCCTCTCCCGGCAGCGGCAACAAGGCGCAGGCGCAAGAAACAGCGGAAGAAACAGCATGAATGACGACTAGCAAAAGAAATGACGACTAGCAAAAGAAATGACGGCCATACCTTATAAAAAGATCTGCCATAGCCTTCTTGCTCCCGATCTTTCCTATTCTTTTTCTGCATGCCCATTTTGAAGGTTCAAGACACAAAATGGGGACAATGCATAGGTCTAATAGGCTCTCGTAGGTTATAATGTGCATTATAGGTGCATATGTTGCTATTTACATGTGCATTAGGCATTACTCTTTACATAGCTAAATATGAGCCCAATGGTCCCCTCTTCATATAGCTATATGATATGGTCCATTAGAAAGGGGGAGAGTCCATTGGATATGTGTCCATTAGATAATACATGGGGAGGGTCTATTTTTCATGGAAAATACGTAGGAAATTTATGGGGAGGGTATTTTTTCATAGAAAATACATAGGATGTTTGAAGGTTATTCATTTTCTAATTCTCGGACTCGAGCTTTGAAATTGCCCTTTTTTTACTCGAAGCCGCCTTTTTCGACTCATGAAATGAGAAAGGCCCTCAAACTTGCATTTTTCGCTTTGGGCGCCTTTCTCAACTCATGCGAGTCGAAAAGGCCTTCTGACCCCCTAAAATCTGCGTTTTACGGCTTTTGAATCGCCTTTCTCGACTTTCAGTCGAGAAAGGACTTCTCGACCCCCAAAACCTCGCGTTTACGGCTTTAATCGCCTTTCTCGACTCGCCAGCGAGTCGAAAAGGCCTTCTGATTCCTAAAACTGTGTTTTTCGCTTTCGGTTTTTCTCGACTTCGCGAAATGAAAAGGCCTTCTCGAACCCCCTTTACCCCGCTTTGTTTGCCTTTCTCGACTCGAAGTCGAAAAGCCTTCTGACCCCTAAAACTTGTGTTTTTCGCTTTGAGTGCCTTTCTCGACTCAATGAAGTCGAAAAGACTCTCGCCCTGTATTTTCCAAAAATGGCCCTAAGAACGTGGTTTTATTTTAATTTTTTGCTCAGTAGCATCACTTGACTAACTTGATTTTGTCTTTTGCAGTCCTTATCTCGACCAGATAGTACATGCTTGGGAGCAATGAAAAGACCAGTTCATTGAAGAAAGATGCCGAGAAGAGGGTGGTGACATCAGTTGGACATACAAGCACGTGGCCTATGAAGGAACTCCTCATACAAATTTCTATCGTCTGTAAGTTGCTCCGTGACTTGGACAGAGCTCCACCCGCCGTTTGCACTAGGTGGTTCATGTGTGAAGAGGGTGTAATCATTGTGATAATACGACCACTATGGTCGCTTCACTCACTGTAATATATATTGTAATGAGCCCATTTATAAATATAAGGTATCTCAAAACTAGTATTTTTTGGTAATTAAGTAAACAATTTGCTTATTTTTTGTTGGAATTTGTGATCTCTTGTCTACCCACCTAAGAAAATAGAGCCAAAATGTCATGGTAAAGGAATTCACCCTCACGCGAAAAACTCTTATTTTGGATGACAAATAAGCCCTAAAACAGGGACTCGACTCGTTATCCGACAAAAACTGGGAGAAAGCTTGGATGCACAGTAACAGTCAAAAATTCGAATTAAGGACAGTTTTCGGGTCGGGGTGCTCCTTCTTGTGTAAAATAACAGAGTTCCGCAAAAAAGTGGGAATGGAATGAGTCCCACTTTAATTAAATACGACTTCCATTCTTGAGAACCTGATTTGAGTTCTCGAAATCACAGGCGCTATGGAAACTCTGGCGGTCGGGAAAAATTCGAATTAGAAGAAAGATTAAGTTAACTACGTTTAGGCCGGATAAATTTGGCGGGATACATTTTGGGTAGATTGGTTTTTAAAAACTTAATGAAAGAAGTCGGCGGACGGGTCTTCGTCATTATTATTTGTATGTGTCAAGAATATTTCGAAACTGCATTTTGTATTTTCTTGAAATTCAAATTTCTCTCGTGCAGGTAGAAAACGCTATTTTTCATACAGGTAGAAAAAGCTATTTCTTCGAAAGCAGCTCGAAAGGCCAGATCCGAAAGGGACCTTCCGACTCTGCTACTAGGCTTACTCGAGAGATGTCTTCTAAAACGAATCGAGGTCGAGGGACGACGGGCAGGGAAGCGGTGGAAGAGGAGTCTCAAAACCCAAAGACTTCTACAGTTTCGGAGGACGTTGATCGTAATACCACAGAATACACGAACCTTATTCAAGGTATTTAATTTGCCCACGTATCATACACCGCGTGGGAGAGTATTATGCTTGCATGAATTTGAGATATTTCCTTGCCTTCAGTTGATATGCTTTGCATGAGTTTGAGTTATTATGCTTTGCATGAATTTTAAGTATTACCATCGCTTAATGCTCCGATTGTCCGCTTTGTAGAATATAATTTTGCTCGCTTTTTATATATAGAATATAGCGGTGTTAGACAGTTGGAGATATCAATGTTCAATGAGGTTAAATAGTGTGAAATATGGATTCATGAAGGGTATGTAGCTTAAAAATGTGGATGCAAACTAATTTAGTTTCAAAAAATCACGCATAGCATGGTCAAGAATAGGAGCTACCAACACGCCAAGCGTGAATTGTACTAATTTAGGTTTAAAATGCACGCCAAGCGTGATCTCCGATACTCAAAAATACTATAAAAATGTTCATCTTCTTTGCAAAGCCCAAGAGGAAGAAAACCCCCCAATAATTGGGTTCTAATCCCGCCAAGAAGTCAAGGGTAGACGACCCTGATGCGCACCATATGATCTCACCTTAGATGATGAAGGGCCGATTCTTATAGCAACCACTCGACCCCTCGCCGCCTCAAGAGGAAATGGATCGAGGGTGCCGAGTGGTACGCTTGACCTTGCCAAGACAAATGGCAAGCTCGACTTAACTCTCTTCTCGAGGAAAAGGAAGGACAAGATGACCAAACAAGGGATCCTAATCTCTTGTGAGGAAGAAGATGACACCAACCGCAAATTGCTCTTGGAGATTACACGTATGTAAGAAAGATCCGCCGGACTTACTCATTTGTAGAGCTCATGATACAAGGATACATTCATGAAGACGGATGTGAACGGTGAGACATGTTTTAAGTATGGTTGGCCAACCAATGTGGCGGTTACGCCAATATCTATTTGCCAAGGGGTTACAAATGTGTAGAGGGCATGTTCACTAAACCGACACCAAGTCACTATTTGCGACAAGCCGAATTAGCCGACTTGAAAGCTTCTAAGAGGGTCCTAGATCTAGGGAAGAATGTTCAACCTGCAGTTGTCGAAGGCATGGAGGCTTCTGTTTTTGAGAATGAACAGGACAGGGTGGCGCAGCTAGAGGCCATGAACAAGCTGAATAAATACTTTGACCATTATCCATTGGGTCTTAAGGAAAGTTTTGCGATCCATGTGAAGTCCCTCATCCGTTCACCAAGCTCCATTTATGTTAGCGTAAGATATGATCCAAAGACATGCCATGGAGATTGTTCGAGAGCATGATTAGTAATCCGTGTCAAATGCCTATGCCCGATGTGTTACCTTAGGATATGATCTTGAACAAGCCCGTTTGGTGGGCCGAACTTCGAGGAGTTAATGTCAAATGAAAACATTAAATTCGTCATCATCGACGGGCAGCATTCTGTTGAGGCACAAAAGGCCCTCATCAGGCAGGTAGAACAAACAGGCCAAAACGCGTTCTACAATCACTATGCGTATAGGAGATGTCGTCTCTTGGATGCCAATACTTCACCTGCAGATTTGGATGAGATTAGTGCAACTTTGAATGAAATGGGGAAGACATTTCTATACAAAAGGTAATTGACTGCATTAGGATGTTAGCACTTTAATATTCACGCCAGGCGTTTATTCAAATGAAACCAATTCACGCCTGGCGTGATTTCCTGTAATGAAACCAAATCACGCCAGCGCAGCTTTCAAATCAAACCAATTCCGGGCCAGCGTGAATGTTAAAAAGCACGCCGGCGTGAATTGATTTGATTTGAAAGCACGCCTGGCGTGATTTCAATTCATTTGAAATCATGCCAGGCGTGAATTCAACCAATTCGAAAGCACGCCTGGCGTGAATTCAACCGATTCGAAAGCACGCCTGGCGTGAATTGCATTGGTATTTAATTCATTTCACGCCAGGCGTGCTTTGAGGTTGATCTTTTCTATTGAAATCGCTACCGGCGGTTTATTGTCTCGATCATCGATTCAATGCCCGTGCTTTTGGCAGTCCATACGTGGAGCAAGCTGCGCCCGCGCCCGAAATCAACGATGGGTGGAATATGGCTGCCCATTACCCACCAGACAGGGCGGGTCAAAGTCTGAGGCTTTCAAGCTGCTGGAGCGGACTCTGTCGCAGACAATTATACAGGAGAAGAAGAAAACTGCAAGAAAATCAAAGAAAAAAGGTGGTGATGACATTGCAGATCCTTCTGAAAGCTCATCTAGCAGGTCAGGCCCAACAGACTCGTATAAGATTGTGTTTTGTAAGGATGCAGTATGGCAAAAGTGGAATGAATTCTGGGATGCTTATGCACAAAGGAAGCTGCCAGATACTATGGGTAGGGTGCCTCCTGTTGATGTAAGCATCTTTGACTTGAATGTGACAGAGATGAGAAAGACTCAGGGGCTAGACGACGCTGAGACCATTTGGGTTTTAGACCAGTGCTTAAAGAAGGAAGTCTTATACAAGAAGAGTGCTTTCACTAAGGATAGGATGTCCTTCGTTGAGTGCTGCAGCCATGTAAAGAATGTACGTACAATGAAGTCAGCTGTAGGAGCTGAGTTACAAAGGCTATCGGGGGATGTGGCATTATCTGAAATTGGATTGCTGGACAAATACAAGGTCAGTAATGATGACATCAAGAAGTTTGTATTCTGGTCAAAGGACTTCCTAAAGAATTGGAAGGCTAAAAATACAAAACATAAGGAGACTCTACCCCTAAGGTAATTGGGCCGAAGTTGAGAAGAAAAGTGGCCCTTGTGTTTGGAGAAGACGACGCCGGCCAAGATTTCGTCTCCATTGGGTACAAAGGTCTCTTGCCGTAAATCAACCGATTGCCTTAAAAATATATCACTCTTTGTGTTGGACAGCCAGGTGGGAGAGGAGATATGGGCATGAGCCGGAAGGACTACAAAGCCACTTCTTTACCAAATTGTATAGGATTGACAACCGAGAGGTCCTTCACTATTGTCATCGTTTGTCCTTCAGCGAAGTCACATTCGCATGCACTATCCGCTGCTCATGATCCGGAGGCCAAAAGTTATTAGGGAGGGATGCCTAATATATGATGTTAAAGATAATGAGTCAGCGAACGTAATCGGAAGATGGCACATGTGATCTTTATTATGATATCCATGCCGCCGGGCGAGGAATATGATATTGCTAAGACCAAGGGTGACAATAGCGAATGGGAATGTTTTTCTTCTAGATGATCCGACTTAAGAACTATATTCTTTCATACGGATCAGGATCACTGTCGAAACGTGATGAGTCGAAGAGGATGAGGATCGGGACCCCCTAAGTGGGGAAATCAAGTACAAGCTACAAACTAAGGAGAAAGGCCCCTTAAATTAAAATGGATTTCCCCCATCTATGGCTGCTTACCTCGTCGAGGCATTTGCTCCAATTGATACAACCCGCTTGGAGCTTCATGTTGGAGGTTATATTGCCCGAGAGGCTCTTATGGGTGCAAGAAGATGTCAGCCGCTTTGTGAGTGATGGGCAGGCCAAAGACTTTCTTGAACCATTCCTCATGCATGTGCTTGCCAAATCTCCTAAAGGCCCTTATGGCAACCTGAAATCATCGACAATCAAAAAGTCTCAGAGACTTGTCCAATTCGGAAAGTGGACGCTATACGGTGAGGGAACTAGTAATCTATGACCGATAAGGAAAGCAATAATGAACAAATAGCCGCTAAAACCGGCTGCTCAAAGTAATCTTGTGATGGCGGCCGAACTTAGGGAATATCCTTGCCCACATTGCGTGATGCAAGCAACAATAGAGTAGATTCACGGGTTAACAATGAAATAATTGATGTGGAAAACCGAAAATGAAGGCAACCAAGGCGGCTCTAGTGATTCACAGTGTTTGCCAAATCAATAGTAAAATAATGTCGGTTAGAAGGACGCAAATGGAACTAATAGAAAATAACAATTCTAACAAATCGAGAAAAAAGACGAAGATTAAGGGTGGCGAAGGGGAGAATGACGCCGACGACGGCAGCGAAACTGAAGATGATAGGTATGGCCTTGCCCACGAAATCGCGCCATGCGTGATTTACTTTGTATTACCTTTGAATTAAATCGCGCCAGGCGTGCTTTGATTATTTTTCATTGTCAAACTAAATCACGCCGAGCGCCATTTGGTTATGACTATTTCAAATCACGCTTGGCGCGTTTGTATTGTTTGTGTTATCGTATCTTGCTGACCGGATACATGTTTGATGTTTCAGCTTCCATTGCGTTTCTAAGAAGGTTGTGGTGTTCGACCTAAATGGAGCCTTTGCAAGACTTTTCCAAAAAATAAAGTGGCTAGAGATCAGTTTCATCAGACACCAGTAGAATCAAACACCAAGTGGATCTATCCGCGGCCGCACTTGAAGGAGATGCTGGATGAGGCATTCAGGTTATTTCGAGTTGGTATTTGGTCATCCATGGAACTAAGGAACATCAAGGATACTTTGGAGGCACCGGGGAATCGTGAGACATTGGTTGACCTTTTGGGATCAGAACAAATGTGTGAAGTTCACTAATCCCAAGGATCGAACAGGCAAGCCTATCTTCATCAAACACTTGAGTAACATGATGGACGAACTTGGTATCGAGAATAAGGATGATATAATCATAGTGGATGATAATGCTCTCAAATGCTTCTACAATCAAACACAAAGCCAGAATCCACCATCTTACGATCCAAAAAAACTTTACGATGATGATTTTCTGGTGAAGTTTGTGTCTATTATGCATAATTTGGCTATGGGGATGACGGTGGGTGAAGTGTTAGATTCGTACCCAGAACTGGATAGAACGGCTGACATGGAACCAGACCGGAAAAACATGGATTGATCCCTTAATGTTTTATTGGAATATATGATATTTTTGTATGATATTTGTGCCATGTATCGATAATTTCGAGTCTGGAATTGCCTCGCAAATAATGCGATCTGTTATTATCAAACCTAATATTATCATCTATCGAGCAAGCAATTCTGGTCTCATCTATGTTAGCAACTTGCTCTTCATTTTTGCATATTTCAATTCGCATATGAAAAGTCACACGTGAATCGCAACCTTATGTTATTTTTGAAGTCCAAAAAAAAAGATTAAAAAAAACAAAAACCCCCAAGAAGACAATAGCAGGTTGGCGTGATTTTGGAGTTGACATAATCCCAATTTAATTGGATGATGGTTATGGTGCAGACAGGCTGAAACACGAGATACTTATAAGTAAACCCTATTATTTTTAATTGATTTCTCATTCTGTTTCAAGCACAAGGATTGTCCTCGAGCATTAGATCCTGCACATTTTGGCATGAAATGCAAGTTCCATTGACTCCACCATCTGACAAGACAAAGAGGTCTGGCTTATGCGCATATGATTTTGAAATGAGGAATAAAAACAGATTCTCTTTGTTCTCATATAATTTCGAATAGGTGAATGATATTTCTTTCTGCTTAGTACATTAAATAGTTTAGGATCTCATCAAGTACCAAGAGCTTTCTGTTGGCAGTCTTACCTCAGATGCATTACTCAACTTTATTTGGAAGATTGCTACAACGTGCTCATAAAGTGTTTGTAATGGTGAAAGTTCCACTGACTCAGTCAGTGCATTTTACACTCTTTAAACTAAACAATTGCTCTCTCCCATTTTCTAGCTTTCTTAAATGTATTCTGAGTGTTGTCATTTCTTTGTTTTCCACGAGCAAGGATTCTTTAAAGCCATCATTTTTGTGCATAATGCAAACAGAAGCCTACTCAAAGTTAATAATAGAATTTGCAATTTATTTATCTAAAAATATCTCACACACTTGCGAGTTAGACATCTGATGAAATTAGGAATATATGAGATACATTATTCAGTCTCATGCTATGTTTAATTACTCTAATTTAACCCAAAAAGGGAAAAAATACAGATCAAATGTTTCACATCTGTCAATGGGGAAATATAGTTCTAGAATCATAATTCTTTGTTTATATTTATTCCCTGTGAAGCATCTTAAACATCGGAATTTTGCTTTTATGAAGGGCGCTATTTGTTGGAAAATAACACTAATGGATTGCCTTTCTAATAGATTCTCTCTCTTTTTTTTAGTTGTTGGTAACATCATGCTAGATATGTGTCTTGACAACACATTGTACTACATTTTAATGGAATACCTTGCTATCTTTATACCACATAGCATTGAGGATTGTTTGCTCCACCTTGCTGTCCATGTCAGCACCTACCAGAATGCTCCAACAAAGGACATAATCCAATTTACAAACATTATGACATCCAGCGTGTACAAATAATGCCCAACATCGTCAGTGAATAATTAGCACAAGATTTAATATCTTGATAAGACCTGCAGGAAGAGTGCATGCACCTTTGAAACTGCTTGATGTCTATGCTTCCACAGCATCCAGCATGCTAAAACTCTGCAAATGTTAAATGCACGCCTCTTTAATCATAGATACTTGAGCTTTTCATTCTAAGGAAACTTCAATTTGAAATGAACTCATTGAATCATGTGAACGAAATTGTTGGAGATATGCAGACAGGTTTAAAAACAACGTAGTAACCGTCTGAGACGAATTAATGCAAAATTCTGTCTATTTTATCAGGCATAATGCCCCCTTCCCTCCCTCCCCCCAACCCCTTCCCCAACCCCCCACCCCTTTCTATAGCAGTACTGCCAAAAGATAGTTTTTTCCTGTTGAGCTTAGAGTAGAGCAAGCCCCAAGGCCTCTAGGGCCTCCATAGCCTACAAAGCTAGAGTATTTTGCCATAGAGACGTCTATGTCGGTGTAGCCATATGCTAGTCTTTTCCTTTGCAGATCTTCAGGGTCTCTATAGATGGCAAGGCTAGAGTACAATTTGCCATAGGGACGGGTTCGGCACGCAAGAATTAGTGTAGATTGATTTCAAAATGATCTACTTGAGAAGGGCTAGATAACATCCTCCCACGAGGCGTTATTTCTAAACCAGTGTATCTTCGCCTCCCAATCATAATCTACTTGTTATGGACATAACAGCTTGTTATGGTCATAACAAATTGTCCACGGGAATGCTACTAGATATAGCACTCTCGGAAATGTATGGCTCGGATTTAAACCAATGGTGAAAGGACGAGGAGCAGGATGTTAAAACAGATAAAAGCTTGAATGTTCGATTTGTCTTTGTAATGGATTTTGCTCATAAAAATGCAAAAGCAGAACCCATAAGAGGCTCTCCATAACGGGAGAAATATGAGCTCACTATAGCCAGTAAATATCAGTCTATAGCTCACAATAGGTTGTTCAACCTTGCATTGACGACAACAAGAAACAAGGACAGCACACGTCCTCGCCATTTTGGCCATCGCCATATGGCCCTGAATATTTTTTGGCCATCGCCATATGGCCCTGAATATTTTTTTCCTTTAACAGTCGAGGGCAAACCATTATCATCCTCGACCTCCTTCGTGCAATGGCCCTAGTGCATTACTAAACCTGTATGATAATTCCCTAGGGCGTCATAAGCTATTATGGCTTGTAAACCCAAGGAGGAAGGAGGACGAAGGAGGTTTGAGAGGGACAAATCCAACAAGAAGGAAAGGAGGTGTAAAGAAATCGAGTTTCATCGTGGAAGAAGAATATTCGAAAAATCGAAGGATGAAATACGCTTCGCCCTTCGGACATGAGGTTTTAGGAACAAGAAATTGCTTGCCATAGCCATTCAGGCAAGAACTTCCAACAATAACCAATAGAATTTCCATTGCGCAAAAAAATTATCTTTAAATATTATCCGTTCGTAAACCATTGGTGAAAATTCCTCGAATTACCTAAATATTTATTATGGGTGGCACCGCTTAAAACGATGGTTCTAAGTACTCCCTATTTGGGTTGGGCTCCCATGGAAACCCTTCCTATTTTCCATGGAAACCCTTCCAATTTTCCATGGAAAATAGGAAGGGTTTCCATGGAAACCCTTTCGGCTTTCATTAAAACCAGGAAGGGTTTCCATGGAAACCCGTCCTATTTTCAATGGAAACCCTTCCTATTTTCCAAGTTTTGGAAAATAGGAAGGGTTTCCATTGAAAATAGGAAGGGTTTCCATGGAAACCCTTCCTGGTTTTAATGGAAAATTGGAAGGGTTTCCAATTTGAAAGTCGGAAGGGTTTCCTCGGAAAATGGGAAGGGTTTCCATTTTTTATTTTTTTTAAGGCGCACGGCGCCCAACACGCACGCCGCCATTAATGGTGCGCGCTCATAAATATGCACGACACTCAAGAATTTAAATTTTAATTCAAATGGAAACCCTTCCTATTTTCCAAACCCATGGGAAAATAGGAAGGGTTTCCACAAATGGGGGAAAATAGGAAGGGTTGCCACGTTTCATAGCGCTTTGCTCTTCGCCATTGCATCTCAAAATTTTTAAGGGCGCTTGCACTCTGCCATTGCATTCTCCTTATGGATCCGGAGCTTGACGCATTGGAACGATGCGAGGATTCTTGGTTCCACCAATAGGTTCCTGGAGATTCTACAAAAAGAACTTACATTCTCTAAGATTCTCCTAAATTCTATCAAGGTTTCCTTAGATTTTCCAAGATTCTCCTAGATTCTCTAGTATTCCGTAAAGATTCTCCTAGATTCTCTAGTATTCCCTTGAAGATTCTCCTAGATTCTCTAGTATTCCGTAAAGATTTCCTTAGAGTTCCCAATATGCTATGCACCTAGATTCTTGAAATTCCCTTCCATTTCCCATAAACCTCCAAAATTTCACAAAGATTCCATAAGATTTATACAGTAGTAGTACTCCATCTCACGTAATCTGTGTGTTCAATGCTGGAACTATATGCTTACATTTTCTCATCTGACTGTTATTTATACAGTTCACAATGTGTAAGCATGGTCGCATAGTCAATGATAGTTCAATTCTTTGATGTTTCTTTTTGTATGCCTTAACTTCTAAGCATTTTGTGAATATACTCTTAACAGACAATGATGATTCGCCTAGATTTGTTCTCAACCTAACATATACCTTCAACTTGCTTGTATAGTTCTCACATGATTACCATTTGTAGTTCATCAATTTTTATAAAGGGTTGTCTACAAAGGGTGACTTAGGCTTAAGATTTAGAGCATGTAACATCTTCGTTGACCTTTGACAATGAGTGCACTTGGTTCGGGCTTTAAACTTGAGAGATTTAGAACAATAAGTGCACTTGGTTCGGGCTTTAAACTTGAGCATTCTCATGTTGCTTTTCTCATATAACACTATGCCTCACAATCCTTATTCTTACATAACACTATGCCTCACAATACCAATTGAATAATATTTTACTACAGTTTGCCTTTATGGCAAAGAAGAAAAAGAATAGCTTCGAATTTGCACATCCATAATATATGTCCCATTGTCTCATACATTTCAACTTGTTCGAGTTCATTGCATTTCGCATATTATTAGCTTGCTCAGATATATTACGTATATGACATGTAATCTAGGAATTTCTCTACTTCTCCTAGTGGATTTGCCTTTGCATCTTCTAAATTAATACACTACCTAACAAACAAACAAACAAACAATAGCCATTTAATGAACTATAACATACCTGCATGAAATAAAACTATTTTCCAGTTCAAGACATAACTTGCAAAGCAAAGCTCCGGTTTATTAATAAGGGTCTCCGAACAAACAAAGGCACATGAGCCATTTAAGCAGATACATGAACCTATAAAGACAGTGGATAAAAGAAGCCTAAAGGAGCGTTATCTTTCTTTATCTCCTCCTCCATAGAAACATCTAAGGTTTTCATATTTTATAAAGAGGCCAGCACTTCAATTATACACAACTACATGAAATAGAAGATGTTCCAGTTTTTGCCATAACTTTCAAAGCAAAGCTCCGTTTTATTGGCAAGGGTATTCTTTAGAAAGCATGTAGTAAGATTTAAAAATAATTCTAGGCATAAGATTTTCCAATTTGTTATTGTAAACGTGTCAAAAATAACAAAATCCACTTGCTCTCCTAGTTTTACAGTAGAGTACGTAAGGGACATAACCGCAAAAAGGAAGCTCTTATTGGAGGGCATAACCAGCATTCTATAAAAGCTTCTAAGCATATGTCTCTCAAGTTCATAGGTTAAATCGGTCAAATAAAGCAAAGCATATTTGCTGATTTTACCATCTTCATCATATGAGACACGAACCAAGTAGCAGAGGTTCAGACATAACTTGCAAACTGAAGCTTTGTTTTTCCAGTGAGTACCCGTTGGAGAGCTTCTAATAAGATCTAAAAATAATCCTAGATGCAAACTTTCCAAATTCGTATTGTAAATATTCAAATATGACAAAATGTACCAACGTCCCTAGTTTCACAAATGAGCATGGAAGGACATAACTCCAAAAAGAAAAAGACACATTTTTTATCGTATTCATTGGAAAGCTTAATAACTTACAAAAGCAATTCATGGTTTAAATGGTCAAATAAAACAAAACATATCTGCTAGCAGAAAGAAAGCGTTCAAACAACATCAACTATTACCTCAGTCCCACTAGTTCCAAAATGACACAGGTTGCTTTTCTGCAAAGGGCTAATAGTGCATGTATTTCTCGCATGACATCCACATAAACCAATGAATTAAGCAAAATAGATGAAAAAAAGATAGAAGCACAAAGATCACATTGAACCGTGTCACCGAAATTGTACTAATCCGGAAAACGAAAAATTGTTAGACATTTTATTCAAAGCTATGCTAGCCAACTAACATCCAAATAGTGAGAAAGGAATTCCACACTAGTTTCAAATCACACTGCCTTGCTTTCTAAGGCAAGACTAATGACATCCACATAAAAGCAATCGTGCATTTAACAAAAAAACGAAAGAATGCTATGTGAATGCAAGAACCCGACAAATCGTTACTTTAGCAATAGGTAATCTTTCAACTTTAAAGGTCTTCTTAGTTCTTGTTTCTGCACCAGATAGCAATCGCTCAACCTATTCGTCAATTGCAAATTGTAAGTACTCCAAAACATGCTATGACTTGTGAATGCAGGGCGTAAGATTGGCTTGGCGAAAGGCAGCAAAATTGAAAACAAGCAAAACGGATTGCACGGATTTTCGGACGAGGGGAATCTTCAAAGAAAGGGCAACATGGATCTTACGCTCATGGCTTTGGAAAGTTGCTTTCGGATCTTGGGAATGAAAAGTTGGAAAGAACGGCAAAGATCCAAAAAAGAGCACCACTTGGTAAATGTAGCGAGAATCCGGATTCAAGGTCACAGTCTTTGCTCGATTTTGAGGATGGCGAAAGCAAGAATGGAAACAGATTTGCAGGGGAAAAGCAAAGCCTTGCTCTGGCCTGAAACGCAGATCTCAAAATGGATGCTCTTCATCTGATAGCAAGCAGTCCAAGACCACGTTTAATTCCCGTTCGATTCATACCCTAAAGCGTTCGATTCATATCCTCATACACATTAGCAAATTTTTCCTCAATCCTCAATGGCCGCTTTTGCATCACCGTGACCGGTTTTGATTTTCAAGCGCCCAATTCTTTCCCTTTGGGCGTAGTGCATGCGCCATAGGCTGCGCTTTGCGTTTCGGCTCGGTTTTCTCATCCACGCACTAGATCATTTGTGTTCTTTGCCGTTCTTGCTCTGTTTTCAAACAAAAAATCAAGCTCGAAACTTCGAATTTAGGGCTTGGATTCATAAAAACTTGATATGGGCTTCTCAAAAAGCAATCGATCCGACCAATTTCAAAACCGTTTGGGCCTTTTATTTCTTCATATGAAAAATTTTACGTGTCAATCGATCCGGCAGTAGAACACTCTCGATTAGGTAATAGAACACGCTCGATTTGGTAAGGAAAATTTCCGTCAATCGCTTAATCGGTTAAAAGGAAGCAAAAACAAAAAAAATTGAAGCAAAAAAGCTGCCTACCACGGCTGAACGAGCCCGAACTACCTGTGTTTCCCTCTGAACTTTCTATAAAACGCCTCCTTGATCGCAAAGAGTTCCTCAATCACGATGTAAGAGTTCCTTAATCGAGTCAATCTCCATGCAAGAACGAAAATTGATCCGCCTGAGGAAGAGGAAGAACGAAAAAAAATTGCTTTTCTTGAAAAGGTATTAAATGAAAGCCGTAGAAACTTAATTACAAGCATTAATTAACGGTTGTTGCGTCGGATGGATATCTAAAAATAAAATATTTTTGCGGAAACCCTACCGTGCTTCAGTGGAAACCCTTCCGGTTTTCACGGAAATTTGGAAGGGTTTCCAATTTTGAAATTTGGAAGGGTTTCCAATTTTTTTTTAATAACCCCAATCGGGGGGAGATAGTGTGAGCGGCTTACATTGCTCCCATAACGTCCCCTCTAGCAGCCGACCGTTTCTGGAGACAGAGCTTCAACCCATTCCTACCATAGCCGCCAGAGCCTCAGAGCTTCCTTTGTAGCAGCGGCGAGCGAAGATCTTGTTCCGGCTTGAAGGAAGTCTTGAGTCCCTGCCTTGAGTCCTGTCTTGAGCATTGCTTGGGTTCTTCTAAATTATCTATTTGATTAATTACTGCCTACAGTATGGAGAGGATTACCCGACGAGGAACTTCCAAGTAGTGTTTGTGGAACTCCAGCTCTATTTTTTGTTCACATCAGTGGATTTATTGAAGGGAATAAAACACTTGAAGGACCAGAAAAGCTTTACTGCAGTCTTTCCTTTTGGCTGCATAATATTGTTTTGGTTCTACTCTCATACTTCAGTTCAACAATTGCATAATGAAACATCAGTGGATTTATTGGAGGGAATAAAACACTTGAAGGAGCCCTCCAAATGGCCAGGAAAGCTTAAATGTAGTCTGCATAATATTGTTTTGGTTCTACTCTCATAGTCCAGTTCAACAATTGCATACTGAAACAGGCATGATTTAGGCTCTATCTTGAGTCCTTGTCTCGATTTAGGCCCTTTCTTGAGTCTGTCTTGAGCCCCAAGAGTCTTTGCGTCGGAGCAAAGAAATAGGGGCGAATCAAGAAGCCAAATCCCTCTTTGCTTCCAAGAATCAGTGTAGGAACTCTCCCAGCATCGCCGGCAATCAAGGCTGAAATTTTCACCAAACACCGACTTATATTTGGCAGCATCTAATCACGTCCTAAAAAAGCCCACACCAGAATGATCTGACAATAATGCCACAGAAGAAAGAAGCCTGCGTCCACTAAGAACAGATGCATAAATTGTCAAAGACGCGGGGCATCTTTATGACAACTAAAGCCATTAACTACCAGATAAGATATAGTTTATCATAATCTCAAACCAACAAGACCATCCATTTCTGTTACCTAAGCGATTTGGATGGAATGTTTGCATTAAAGAACTAAAAAGATATTCAGTATTAAAATGTTGATGCAAGATGGAAACCACCATTATCATCACTATTTTAAAAAACATGTGGTTCCTAATATATTGGTGTTCCATTCATGCAGTCCG